>JANEHU010005225.1:0-99003 GCA_027563435.1 Nasonovia ribisnigri | reverse complement strand
TATGTGCTATGCACTTTTGTTTAATAATAGAACTTAGCCCGTCAAATCTTAATAAATAAATAAATAACAAATATGAGAGACAAGAGTCAAAATAAATTTCAAAAATTACCAGTGCCTTGAAGTTTTTGTTCGTTGACAAACGCACACTATTTACCTATCTATACGGTATTAACTATATTGAGATGATTGTCTATCTTGCGATGTGTCGTATTGATCCTGCAGACAGGCGCAGCTTTGGGGAAAATATACACTTTTCGTAAGTTCAACACTATACAAGCACCATCCCATATTTTAAGTCAATATTAGAGTTACTTGATACCTATATTATAACAAGCTGAAAGATGAGAACATTATTTGTGTCATATGTATATAGACAGTAGGCACATAATTTAGTAATGAATACATTTATGATTTATCGAAAACACTATCTCAAATGTTTCTATATGTGTTGACAATATTATATCTACTATAACTTGAACACCACCTGAGATCAATAAAAAAAATGTGCAGTTGGGAGAAATGTTTGTTATTTTATAGAGTGGGTGCACTGAGGGAGACGAATCATGAATGTATATTGGTTTGGCAAAGAAGTGTATTTTTTTATCATGTGACATTAACATTTAGCTTTTGGAGAAGTAAAAATGCTTCAATCTTAAACTTTGAGTAGATTTATGGTAGAAAATTCAATCTAGTTGGTACTGAATAATGATTGTATTTTATACTTCTATAGAAAAAAAAAACTGAAAAAACGAAACATTGAAAATAAATTTTTAAAATATTTTAAAAATTTTATCGTGATTAGATAATGATAAAATAAACATTTGATAAAAATATCAAGTACCTACAGTTATAAAATTTTGAATCATTATGATATAAGAAAATCGTTCCTTAAGGATTTGTTATTTTAAGGGTGAATATCAAATGTTTAACTTTCAAAGTTCATAAAAAATAAATTTGATTTTCCAGTAAATATATTTTTGTTAAATCTAGGACAATTTATGGGGAAACTTGTATTAAATTTTCAAATCTTGGATATTGGTACATAAACATTTTTTTATGAATTTCTAACCCGAAATAATTTGCAATTTTTAGTGATTTTGATGAATTTTGTCAAAATTCTAAATTGAGAATCTCATCAAATATTTTATGTGGACTTATGCTTTTTATTTTTTTTTTAATTTCTACTGACAATAACTTTTAAGGAAATTAAATTATCTTATGCCTATAAATAGTTCAAAAAGAGTCATAATAGTCATCTCCCTTTTTGGTGTATAGATAATTATATTATAAATATTTTGTAAAAATGTCATGTAACTATATGGTTATTTTTTTTGAGAGTTACACCCACTTAAAATACCATAATATCGATTTGTTCAAATATACGTTTTTGCTTAATTTGTTTTTTGTTTTTCATGACGTTTTTGAAAACCACTGGGAATTTCGATTACTTATCGTGTAAGAAAAAAAAACACATATCATTGTAAAATCAATACATTCGCCGCCGCGTTAAGAAACTAAAAAAAACAGAACCAACTTATTTAAAAGTTTTATCATGTATTTATGGAGGTGAACATTTCAAGTCCTTGAGGTTATTTCTTTATGAATTGAGTACATAAATTAAATAAAATAGATATTATCAAAAACCCATTCAGATTCTTATTCGATTTTTTTTATAGTTTTACCCAATTATTTTAAAATGTTCTCATGATTTTTAATTTTTATCAAAATTATGTACTAAAAAGCTTGGATGATTGAAGCTTTTTTACGGATACTATAGTGTAAATAAAGGTGACGTATACAAGCCACACTTTAAAAAAAACACATACATTAAAAAACTAATACGTTCATCAGTCTGCGCGAGAATCTAAAACCGCGTAATCGATATTTTTTGTCATCGTGTCACTATAAAATAGTAATAATAATAATCGCGCCATCTTTTTTAGTGTAGATAGGTATGAGCAATACGGCATTAATCGCCATAGGTATGTATAGGCAATAGGTAACTAATAAATTTAAAATCATAAGATTATAGAGTATAAGACAGACGTATTCACATGCGCAGTTGTTATATTTTTAGTTTCCTATTAATTTATTTGGTACCTATATAATGATATTATGTTTCGTTATAATAATAACGTTGTTGCAATCGATAGTAAATAATAAAATCATAGATTTAAATTTTGACCAAAATCGAAATAGGGCGTATATTGCAATCGGCGGTGTCTCAATCGAAACGATGCGGTTGATTTGACTTGTGGTCCAACAAAGCGATTTATTGTGTACGTATATATTATTTAAACGCTAAACAATATTACGATTTTGATCAAAACAATTTCGTGTTACAGTCTTAAGGTATTACCTATTTTTTTGGTAGAACCGGTAAATCGTATTTTACGATTTTGGCCGAAACTATTACATATAATATGTGCTATGTGTAAGTATGACATACGAGGTAGCATTATTATAAATATAGCGTATACAAGCAGAGCGGCGTCACGCAGGCGTCTTCTTCCTATATATAGCTAACGAAACGTCCGTCAAAGGCACATCGAGCGCGCCGCGTGTAAAGGTCTCTGTATGCCGCAGCAGAGCAGGGCGCGGTGCAGCTCAAAAAGAAACGGGAAGGGGTTGAGGGCGAGGGGTTGACGCCATAGCCGAAAAGGGTAGATTAAGGGCGGATGCGACTGTGGGGGTGTACATCTGCAGCAGTATGTATAGGACATAGGTAGTATAGTTTGTACAGGGTGAACTTTTTTTCGTGAATCCTGCAGAACATCGAGGTACTGATACGTATTATTATATAACACAGTCTGCGGAAAGTTTACCGTACAGTGCATACCACTAATGATTTTCAAGATCGTTTAAGTGCATAATACTGTGTATACTGATGAACATAAGACGGTACGTCATAGGTAATCATAATAATAGTACCTAATACAATACATATAATGCACGAGGTTATTCCTATATCGAACAAGAGATTTTTTTTTAAATAACAACTTTTTTTGCATGCTTTTTATACTTATATATATATAATTATATTTATATATACCTACCTAATTCTTACGCTTACAATACCTATATTTCTGTTCAACAAATTTGCCTTCACAATAAATGTATGTGTTATTCTGTATAATATCATTTCACTACCTATTATCATTTTTTAATTAATACTTAAGTTGCCTGCTATGTTCAAGTCATAGGCTGATTTTTTTTTGTCTAAAACATATTGGCTATTTAACACATGATGAATAATTTCAAATTATTTTTTACTAACAAACATTTTTTTATAATTCATGGTCAAAACATGAATATTAATCACAGGGATTTGAAACTTTCCTGCACCATTATAGAACATAATATTATAAGGTATTATAATTTTCTATACATAGGTACACTAAGTTTAAGTGATTTATAGTCTAATGTCTAATGTACCTACTCATGATGTACGGACATAAATACCTAAGACATTTTTTTTAAATTCATACAACAGTTCATCCTTTACATTTACAGTATAGGACGATAGGTAGTTCCGGACTTCTGGGTACAGCCTCTGCGTTTTGTTGGCCTAAAAGTGTGTTATGACAATTTTATACGTTTGTCGAATATAGGTAGGAATTCCGATCCGTATACGCACGTATTTTAATATCAACTCTCGTACGGTAGGTGCCTACATAATATTATACTAGTGCTTCGAGTCTTCGACCTATCATGATATTGTAAATTCGTTGGTTTGGACAACATAATTATTGTATTTTATCATGTGACAGTGCGGTGAATATCTTATGTGGTTGATATATTATGCGCTTTTGCTGCGGGCGATATAATTATTGATAGAGGATTCGGTGGTTGAAAAATATTATCCCTTCCCGAACAGCGCCGCAGTTGTCGGATGATAACTTTTATATAAGTAAGTATACATTTATTTGAATGCTCGTTTATTATTTATGGCCGTAGGTACCTACGTCGTTCTCTGCCGACAGTGTCTGCGCACGCTTATGTATACGCGTATAATGTATGTATACATATGTATATGTGCGTGTGTGCGTGTGTGTGTGTGTGTGTGTGTGTGTGTGTGTGTTTGTGTGTGTGTGTGTGTGTGTGTGTGTGTGTGTGTGTGTGTGTGTGTGTGTGTGTGTGTGCACGGCTTGTACGAGTGTGCGCCCTAAGACGTCTCTCGCGCTATACAGCATAGATCAATAACGGTGTAACATCGTTTCGGAGGCGTCTACATCACACACACACACACACACACAAGCCCGTGTATACGAGTCTTATTACGACAGCGTAAACACCGCCGTACATACGTCGTGCGACCGGCTCGCGTGACGGTCGTCGTGAATGTGTGGGTCTGTGGGTCTGTGTGGGTCTGTGAATTTGAGTGTGTGTGTGTGTGTGTTTTTGCGTGCATACAAGAAGTTTAATACGCGTATACCAGCTGCCGTTATATTCGTGCCGAACGATTGATGCGATCTGTTACCATTGATCTCACGTAAGTTTCGTGTGATGTATATAGCACGCCGTTATAATAGTTACAATATCTATATATTATGTATAATAGGTATAATAATAATTAACAATATAATAACACTGATACATATACATATAGGCACCTAAATAGTAAATACTTGATAATTTTGCGTGTCGTGAAGTACATAAACATTTATATTCGGAATTTTCGCGCCTCCGTGATGATTTTTGTTTTTATTGCCTCTACACATTAGGTTCCGCCCCATTCATAAATCTCGATTTTTGTTTTTGAAATTTATTTTATATACGTGTTGTATTATAGTATGTTACGACTAGTGGTTGTATTTAATATTATATTTACGATTTAGTATTTACCTATATATATATATTCTTAAATAGGAAAAACAAAATATGCAATACAGATAAATAAACAATAATAATAATTATATTGTAGGTATTATTCAAAACTATATGCATGTACCTAATGAAGAAAAGTAAAAAATCGAGCTCTTAGACACCCAGCAAAATATTTCCCTCTATTTCTAAAACGAAAAAAATGGTCTCATAATGACAACTTCAAAATGTGACTGGAAGGTACTATTAGTATTTTTCAAGTGAAATTCATTTTTTTCTGCTCCCCTTGGGCAAATTTTTATAAGTGCAAGTAATATCCATAAACAATAACTTGGATAATAGAAAGTAGAAAGTATTTAAATTGTAAGAATAGACAGTATAAATAGGTACCTAGTAAGCATATAAATAAAACTATGTTGGATGTATAAAAATAAAATTCCAATGATCGACTCGGATCGTAACGATGGTTAAGGAATAATAATTGTCACATATAAACGAAAATATTTGCAAAAAAAAAGGTTCGAGCCCTCTGGTTAACCATCACTAATTATCCGTGGTCGTGTATTGTAATATACGCTATATTATATATCGATTTGTATTTTAGTTATTTTCTTCCAGTCCCTAGTGTAAATTAAATATCTCATATAGGTATAGTAGATACACATAGTATTATGTATTTATATATTATATATTATATTATACAAGTATACACAACTGTTGCATTTTTTTCGCACGTACCTAATTATAATAAACGAAACAATCGATAAGCATATAATAATTTGTATAATACCGTAGTTGGATACCAGTGTACCACCTTTGTAACGCCACGAATAATAATAATATAATATTATGTTATAGTGCGACCTATGTAGATACCAGCTGTATATAGTATTATAGTGGTAGTCGCACTGACTGCAGTGACCAGTGTCGCCAGTGTAGTTGTTCGCTGCCGTCACCCCTCGTCAGTCGTGCGAGAACGATGGGTACACATCGTTCTCGCAAAACTATTATTGCCGTCAAAGTTTTTGATAATCGATTGGGTTTTTATACTCAAACTTTTATCGCGTACCTATACCTATATAGGTATATATTAGGTGTACTTACGCTAGATGTTTATAAATTATCAAAAAAAAAAAAAACAGGAGGTATATACCTACTTATACTCGTCTTAACGTTTCCGATGCTTTATATCGTATATTGTAGGTACACGCATGCGTGAAGTACTAATCATTGTCTTTACGTTTTGTCTTCTATATAATAATAGGTTAGGTGCAGCAGCAGCGTTAAAATGAAAAAAGAGAGGAAAAAACACTGTAAAGACAAAAATAAGAAACAGCCCTCGGATTCGTGTTCGCCCGGTTGCAGCAGTATGGATTGTATGGGCCTACAGCAAATTCCCTCTTCGCCGCCGCCGAGTTACGAGCACAGTTTGCAGGAGGTAAAATACATTATTAATAACAATACCTTCTAATTACTATAGTGTCGTGGTTAGTATACGTACATATTCCTAATATTAAACGCAAAATATCTATTTATTTTTTTAAAGTTTTTTAATATAGCAATAAGCATAGACTTTAAGTAGGTACCTAACAAAAACAGAATAAATATCAAAAACACACATTTTTAATTGGATAGGCCCTGTAACAATCCAGATGAATTAATTAATTATTAATTATCACCTTTCTCGTTTAGATTTTCATTGTCTTGATTGGTTTTATTTGAAATCTTTGACCAACATAATATTTCAAGTATAAAATTAAGTTGTTGTTATGTATTTCTGATAATTTTCCCACAATAGTTAAATACAAATTGTAAATTTCTGTTTTTCTTTTGATTATTTTGTAAAAATTATTCTACGAAATGTGATAGGTAGGTACCTACAACATAATATGTATAATAGATGAAATAAAAAGTGGTATTAATATAATTATTTATTACGTACCTCTTATACTATACCTAAAGGCTAAAATATTAATAAAATATATTTTTTTTTATTCAGACATGACTTTATTCAGGTCATAATATCTGATGACTGGTAACATTATGGTTTATGAATAAAGGTTAGGTAAGGTAAGAAAATGAATACATTTTTTTTTTGTTCTGACACTTAGATCCCTACTATACGAAAAAAATCATCTTTAAATATTAATGATAAAATTGAATAAAATATGTCATGTTTAAACTGCTCAGTGAGTGCTATTTTATGGTTATGAAAATTACGTTATATACTATAGGTATGATTCAGTATTTTACCTCAAAATAAACCATGATTATAATTGTCAGGTCAAATAACATTCCGTACTCAAAAAAGACCTAACTACACTACTGCGTGTTCATGTTGTTATATATATATACATGACGTACATAAATACAAAATATTAAATTTATCAATTTAAAAATTCTTATATTATAAATATATATCGTCTAAAATGTTTTGATATAGGTAGTGATATGTTCTGCATATAAATCATATTAAAGTCACTTATCGAATTTGTTTTTATTTTTATCAATAGCCAGGACAATCT
Source organism: Nasonovia ribisnigri (assembly GCA_027563435.1). Lineage (NCBI taxonomy): Eukaryota > Metazoa > Arthropoda > Insecta > Hemiptera > Aphididae > Nasonovia > Nasonovia ribisnigri. The sequence goes on along the minus strand of JANEHU010005225.1, from coordinate 91,654 downwards.
TCCGACCACTGTGGTCATCTACAGCAGATTGCCACGGACGATGAAATTTGCGCCGGAGGAAGTGGTCAGCAATCGTGTAGCTCTGAGATAGAATGTCAAAGTAATGGCTCACCTGTAAGACAAGAAATATTTCACAAGAGCAGCAAAGAGTTTTATAAGGCGGTCGCTGCCCAGTGGGGTATAACGTGCAAGATGAGCGACCACTGCAGGTGTCTGGAATGCCAGGTAAAATGCGATTTCCAGAAAAATATCAAAATAAATATTAGTAGGTTAAAATATGACCGTTTTAGCGTTATGTCATATTATAATTAATCATTTTCAACATTTATGTTTGATTTGTTCAAACTTCAAATGCTGAACGTGGCTGGCTATATTATGTAAATATACACACAAGGCTGAATTAAGTCAAATAATGGTTTATTATCTTAATAATTTTTCCGACCTAAATACATACTTGTACGTCATGTCCCGGCAAAACAATTTAATCTAACTACACATTTTTTAAATTAAAATAATGATATTTAGCCTTATTCTTATTTTACTAACAAATCATTTTTAAAAAAAACATTCAACACAAAACTTGTACTTAAAATACTTAAAATTATAATATTATAATTTTTAAGTTTTTATATGATACAAACGTATCTTAATTACCGAAATATATTTATTATTTAGGTACCTAGCTAATATAATATGAGTTTATAACGCGAATAAATTGAAGTAGACTTTCTATTTATTTTCCCACAGTAAACTTACAATTTACATGCATACTACAAAATATATTGGATTTAGATAGTGGCAGCGCGTAGCGAGAAACTTGGTGGCCCTTGGGCCATAAGAGACAGGGGCAGTTGTAATTTTGTCTACAAAAATACACTCTACGGGAATAATGATCCTGTTCTGTACAATCAACAAAATTCGATAATTTTTTTTTAAATAATAGAGGGTAATATTCTACAGGCCACATTGAACTCCGTTTTTCAATATCTTAATCTAAAACTTTATAATATGTTTTCAAAATTATTACGATTTCAAGCTTTTTTATACAACTTTACCTTTATTTGAAATGAGATATAAATCGGAGTTATAATAATATATGGCTTGTAGGAAGTCTTCTTCATTCAGATCCGTATCCACCCCTCCAGCCCCTAAATAGGTATCGGGCCTTTGATTAGTGGAAAAGTATTATAATTAATATGGCAACTAAATATAAAATATAATTTTAATCTGTATAGAAATGCGGAAAATCATAGTAAAAATATTAATTATTAAATAGTGATTCTAGGAACTAATAATAATTATAAGAAACTATTCAGATCAATATAACACGCGCTGCATTGAATTTGTGATCTGGATTTTAATTCTAAAAAAAATATTATAGCGTATAAAATTTTACATTTTTGTACGTTTCTCGAGCACCACCCATTTCAAATTTTCCATATTTTTCTATGGAAATTGACAATTGTAAATATTCAACACACGATTCGATGGTATAGGTACCTAAATATATACGACCTTTTCCGAAGTATGTACGTCATCTGTTTACCAGGAAAATTAATCTTTCTATGACCTATGGGGGTACTCGACGGTAAAACGATACTGTATAATATGTCTAGCTATATATAGCTATATAAAATATTTTTATGATACGTGTGGTTCTACAAAAAGCAATCATGCATTGTATATTGTATACATAAAAGTCCATAAAATATTGTTGTTGTTGTATTATTATTATTATTATTGACAGTTTTGATAAACAATCATACAGTATAATAATAATATAAATATATATACAGTTCATTTCATCCTATATAATGAACCACTTATTTGATATCATTTGTTTTGGTCGTAAATAAGGGGATTGCATTGTTTGTAAGTGACACCCTGCCAATTATAAAATAAATAAATAATGATAAAGTCCACTTCGTGCGACAGCGACATCAGTCAAATTCGACCAACCCAGAAGTTTTAAGTATTCAATACCATGCGTACTTGATATTGTTTTATTTATGTGTTTTTCTGAGTGCTTTGATATTATTTTTTCGGTCTGAGAAATGATTAAAGATTGTATAATATTGCTCTCGATCTTTTTCATGATTTTAAAATATTGACACATCACAGTTGTTTTTTAGTTGAACCATATTATAGTCCCTCAATTCTCACTTTCTATTGCAAAAAGGAATACTTATTTTATATCACAATATCAATATTACAATTTACAACATATTATGAGCAGAAACCAAATGGATATCTAATGGAACAGAACTTTTTAAAAGCCTTTATTTGTAATAATATTATGAATCTAATCAATATTCATTATCGACATAGTTTTTATAATATTTAATTGATTCCTAATTTCATAATATTCATATCAAAACATCGGCATTGTTTTTGATTATTGATAGGTACCTACCTAAAAGTCTTGTATAAAATACTTATATTTTGTATTCGAATAACCTGAATTCGTATTTGAATTTTGAATATTTAAAAAAAAATATGCTCAGTAGGTACAGTAGGTACACTGTCAAATTAACTTGTATAGTTAATACACTGTCATATTATTATAAAATATACTAACACCGAAGTACTGTAATAAATTATAGTATAGGTACCTACTAAGTACCTACAACAGTAATACAGTCTACAATAATTGGTAACAATAAAATATTAATTATTACCTACTTATAGCCTCATAAATCTATAATATCCGAGTTTTAAGTTCTACCAGGTCTCGAGGACAATTCTATATTTACCTTCTAGTAAACTAATTTCTCCAAATTCCCCTCTTTAACACGCCTTATGTTGTTGTCAGATGATTGATGTTTCATGCTGAGTTTTTTCAATTAATTAAGTTTAAGATATTATTGTTAATTTAATTACAGTTGTTCAACTTTCCTGTTACTTGTCCACAAATTGTTCATATAACTACTTTAAAAAAAGCTTCATGCCGTCCAATCACTACTAAATATACTAAGTATACTAAATATAATATACATGTTTAAATTAATAGGTAAATAAATAAATAATATATCGAAAATGTCTTTGCGTTAGTGGTTATACTGTCGTTTGTGCCCTGCACCTTCTCAGATATTCTGCTCAATTCGTTGTAGTGGTATTGGTATAATGTGTTATGTGTATCATAATATTATCGACTACTATGTTTGTTATTTCTTATTATAAAAACGTATTTACACGAAGGACTTAGTTTCAATTTTTGTTCTAAAATTATACGAATGAGCTCGAAAAACCAGTAAAAAAAATGTACAAAAAGATTTCAAATTTAACTAAAAAGTAGGTAGGTATAAAGTCAGTTATTTTTACTTACACACAAATATTTTATCACTATACTAAACTGAACATGGGCGTAAACAGAGGGATGGGGACTAGAGAGGCAGATGACTTAACTTGCTATATTATGTGGAGCGTGATGTAAAAATTTAGTTGGACAAATGTTGATTAAAATAAATATATCAAATTATGAGTAAAACAGGTACCTAGGTGGGTTCCTACATATTTTATTTTTATTTTCATCAGATAAGTTAAATTTGTTAAAATGTGTATACAAATAAGACATGTTTTATTTTTATTTTATTTATCATAAACTATTTTCTAATAGGCATTGTATTATCATATCTCCACATTTATCTAGGTGTGTTACAAACATATTTCAATTTATATATAGAAAATACAATTATAAATTAGGTACCTACTGCGTACTACTTATATGGCTATACATATGCCGATCAATTTAAAACATTTAACTTTTAACTTTAATCATTTAACTGTATTTGAGCTAATGAGCATAGCTAGTCCATTAGACACCAGACAAGGAGTGTATACGCGTCTATATAAAACTACCTTTCTAACACCTACTTGTTCGAGTTTTTATAAAAGTGCATCAATAGGGTTAGGTCTATAGATGGTCTATAGATCCTATCAACGGTCGACGAACTGTTCACGATTTTGTCGGACCAGGGTTATGAAATGGGGGGGGGGGGGGGCGGATAAGTATAAACTAAACCAAGTTTTTTAAAGTTTTCGTGTACAAATAATACATTTATTAGGAGGTAAATTTCAATGGGGGGTAACCCACTCAACCCGCCTGGCTATGCCACTGTGTCGGGCTGTGTATTACAGATCCATACCTCCGTAGCCGATGACCCGACCGATATTGGAGCTGACACATAATTCTTAGATTTTGTATAAATGTGCGACAGTAGGGTTCTCAGAGGGGGGTCATCCAGAGGGGTCCAGAGCGGTGGCTAATAGGACAAGTACCCTAGGACAGAAAATAGGCTAGGGGTGCTAAACTGCCCCGGGGCACGGCACTGAGGTGACTTCAAAGTTAAAATATTAAATATAATAATATAATATGATAATGCAAGATGTAGAAGTCCGTCTCTTTCGACGTAACATGATGTGTGCGCTGCAATTGTTAATAGTCGCACACACGTGTTACGCCGCAAGAGATGGTCTAAGGAGCTGCGACGGTCGACAAACTGCTCACCACCACCTGCAGTGCATCGCAGATCAACGCCTCATCCGTAGCCAATGAACCGACCAATATTGGAGCTGAACCTAATTATTCGAGATTTTATAAAAACACGACCATATGGTTACTCAGAGGCTGAGGGGGTGGCAAATTGGCCAGGTACCTTATAAGACGGAAAATAGGCTAGAGGTGGACAATATAATTGACCCGAGGCACTGAATTGAGGTTATTATAAATATTAAGTATAATATGGTAATGAAAGATGTAGAAGTCCGTCTTTTTCGACGTAACATGATGTGTGCGCTGCAATTGCTAATAGTCGCACACACGTGTTACGCCGCAAGAGATGGTCTAAGTAGCTGCGACGGTCGACCAACTGCTCACCACCACCTGCAGTGCATCGCAAATCAACACCTCATCCGTAGCCGATGAAACTACCAATATTGGAGCTGAACCTAATTATTCGAGATTTTATAAAAACGCGACTATAAGGTTACTCAGATGTCGAGGGGGTGGCGAATAGGACAAGTACTTACCTTATAAGATGGAAAATAGGCTAGGGGTGGCAAATATAATTGACCCAGAGCGCGACATTGAGGTTACTATAAATATTAAGTATAATATGTTAATGAAAGATGTAGAAGTCCGTCTTTTTCGACGTAACATGATGTGTGCGCTGCAATTGCTAATAGTCACACACACGTGTTACGTCGCAAGAGATGGTCTAAGGAGCTGCGACGGTCGACAAACTGCTCACCACCACCTGTGCATCGCAGATCAACGCCTAATCCGTAGCCAATGAACCGACCAATATTGTAGCTGACACCTAATTCTTCGAGTTTTTATAAAAACGCAACAATAGGGTTACTCAGATGCCGAGGGGGTGGCGAATAGGACAAGTACCTTGTAAGATGAAAAATAGGCTAGGGGTGGCAAATATAATTGACCCGGGGCACGACATTGAGGTTACTATAAATATCAAGTATAATATTATGCTAATGAAAGATGTAGAAGTCCGTCTCTTTCTACGTAACATGATGTGTGCGCTGCAATTGCTAATAGTCGCACACACGTGTTACGTCGAAAGAGATGGTCTAAGGAGCTGCCACGGTCGACAAACTGCTCACCACCACTTGCAGTGCATCGCAAATCAACACCTCATCCGTAGCCGATGAAACTACCAATATTGGAGCTGAACCTAATTATTCAAGGTTTTTTTTTATAAAAATGCGACAATAGGGTTACTCAGATGCCGAGGGGGTGGCGAATAGGACAAGTACCTTGTAAGATGAAAAATAGGCTAGGGGTGGCAAATATAATTGACCCGGGGCACGACATTGAGGTTACTATAAATATTAAGTATAATATGTTAATGAAAGATGTAGAAGTCCGTCTTTTTCGACGTAACATGATGTGTGCGCTGCAATTGCTAATAGTCGCACACACGTGTTACGTCGCAAGAGATGGTCCAAGGAGCTGCGACGGTCGACTAACTGCTCACCACCACCTGTGCATCGCAGATCAACGCCTAATCCGTAGCCAATGAACCGACCAATATTGTAGCTGACACGTAATTCTTCGAGTTTTTATAAAAATGCGACAATAAGGTTACACAGAGGCCAAGGAAATGGAAAATGGTCAACCATGGGACAATTACCCTAGGACGGTAAATAGGATAGGAGTACAAAATATAATTACCATGGGTGGCACGGCACTGAGGTTACTATAAATATCAAATATAATATGTTAATGAAAGAAGTCCGTCTCTTTCTACGTAACATGATGTGTGCGCTGCAATTGCTAATAGTCGCACACACGTGTTACGTCGAAAGAGATGGTCTAAGGAGCTGCCACGGTCGACAAACTGATCACCACCACTTGCAGTGCATCGCAAATCAACACCTCATCCGTAGCCGATGAAACTACCAATATTGGAGCTGAACCTAATTATTAGAGGTTTTTTTTATAAAAATACGACAATATGGTTACACAGAGGCCAAGGAAATGGAAAATGATCAACCATGGGACAATTACCCTAGGACGGAAAATAGGATAGGAGTACAAAATATAATTACCATGGGTGGCACGGCACTGAGGTTACTATAAATATCAAATATAATATGTTAATGAAAGAAGTCCGTCTCTTTCTACGTAACATGATGTGTGCGCTGCAATTGCTAATAGTCGCACACACGTGTTACGTCGCAAGAGATGGTCTAAGGAGCTGCGACGGTCGACAAACTGCTCACCACCACCTGTGCATCACAGATTAACACCTCCAAAGCCGATGACCCGATCAAGGAAGCTGACTCGTCACTGTTACTTTTTGACAATCGGCGAACTATATTTATTCATAATATTTATTTAAATTATCAAAAACGCTATTCTGATATTGTATTCTGTAGGTATCTGATATCACTGCCACACGCATGTTACGAAAACATTTTAGTTTGTATTACCTATAGGTATAGTCATTAGACATTAAACTATTGTATTTTAGGTATAATATAAGTTCTAATACAGCGGTTCTCAACGTTTTTCTATCTGCTGTGTAAGTACCTACCACACCTCCACAATTTGGAATTTTTATTGTACGTACTAAGTACTTATACCACGCTTGTGGTACTAACACGTTATATAACTTTTTAATTTTGCTCTTCAAATGTTATTTTACATGTATATGGAATTTCATTTTATTAGGAACTACAAAATTATGATGATAATATAATATATTAAGCATGTTTAATAGGTACATAAAAAGAAAAAGAAATATGTACAGTTATAATTATTAATTATATTATTATTAATATCAAACAAACTATAAATACTTAGTATTCAATAAGAATAATGATCTGTTAATTTTTTTTTATCAATTGAGATTTTCTGAGCATTCCACCTGTATGCGATTTCCACCATACATTGAGAAACGCTATAAGTACTAATAGAAAACAAACATTCTCAATATCTCAAACTAAATAATATGTTCGATTATGTACGTATTTGGTATATAGTACTAGATAGTAGGTACAGCGTGAACACTGTCGTGACTGATCGCCGAGCTTCGATTAATTTGATTTAATTTTTTTATGTATATTTTGATTGATTGCATTATTATTGTTAACTCTATAGTGATGAATAATAGGTATAATATTATAATTTATTACTTGTTGTCTAGTTAGTTATACCTACCTATGTAAACGTCTGGAGTCCACACGGTGGACGGTACGTCGGTACCATAATTATGTCGGGCGTGGCTGAATGTTATATAATATATAGTGTGTGGTACCTATACATAGACGAGTATTTGGTTTAATTGTTACCTTGACGCCTAACTTTAAAATATAAATAGGTATAGACGTCCAGGACTCAGAAATTATAAGAGCTATAAATTATAAAAAAGGGCGGGTAAGTGGATGTCGCTCTGCTGTACAGTATAGGTTACAAGTGGGTCACTGTATAAACTATAATGTATTAAATTTGATACCATACCAAATACCTATCATTGTATACGAAAAACGATTCTGAGCTGAGATGGTTTGTCAGTGTGGATATTTTATGTTATATTTATCAAAAAATGTTATCAATTTTTATCTACATTTTTAAATTTAAAATTTGATAGATGTTGTCAATCGAGCTTTAAATGCTTATAAAAAAAAAATTGTGACAATGTATTTTTAATATTTTTCAACTACTATTGTAACAATATATTAGGAGCTTTATATTGAATGTCAAGCTTTTTGATACAACGCATATCATTTTATTGACATTTATAGAAATAAAAACTAAAAAAACTGTAAAAAAAAATATGTCCATAAATAATTCAAAACAAAAGAACATATTTTGAAAATTGTATCATGTGAAGAAAATGCTAATTTAAACATATGGTGTAAATTTCAAGTACCTATCTACTGTTTTTCGTTTTTGGTTTACATCAAAATGAGAAAATCGCTACATGAGAAATCGAGTGAATATTCAATCTTGGAAAAATAAGAACTTCAAACGCTCATAAAAATTTAATTTGAATTTCTTGTGGACATTTTTTTTGATAAAGGTAGATAAACTATAAAGAATCTTGTATTATATTTTACAACCTTAGATTTAAAAAGAAAAATGTTTATGAATACCTAGGTATCTAATTAAAATAATTTACAAATGTTTGTGATTTTTACGTATTTTGTTAAAATTAAAATTTTAAATGCTTATAAAAAAAAAATTGTGACTATAGATTTTAATATTTTTCAAAAATCATTGTAATATATTATAGAATCCTTGTATTAAATTTTCAAGCTTTTTTACCCGACAAATAAAATCTAATTGACATTCATAGAAAAAAAACCTAAAAAATAGGAAACTAAGTATGTCCGTATAAACAGTTCAAAACAATTCAAAATATTTTGAAAACTTTATCGTGAATAGAAAATGCTAATATAAACAATCAGTGTAAAATGCATGTATCTGCGCCCTGCGGTCATTTGTTTTAGAGTGATACCAAAATCCAAAATCGATTTTGCTGAAAACCTATTTTGCGTAAAAAATCCCTTTTTTTCTTTATTTTTCTTTTGTTATTCCCTGCGCTTTTGAAAACTATTATGGGAATTTTAAAAAGTGACCTCCCGAATGCACAAACTAGATTCATTTTCCCATCGAATGTACTGTTGAAAATCGAAGCATAATTTCAACTACCTACTTATTGTGTACATAGACACCAAAAATAAAAATAAATAAAAATAAAAATAAAAACTAAATAAATAAAAAAACACACATCATTGTAAAATCAATACACTCATCGCTCCGCTCAAAATCTATGATCTAAAATAGACAAACAAAAATGTTAAATAAGCAAAAAAAAAACTTTTCGAAGTTTTCAACATTACTTTTCTCAATCCCAAAAATAATATACATAATACATTAATACAAGTTAGATTAGGTTAGGTAACACTTGTATTTTTGGTAAACCTATTACTATTTACGATGTGCATTTTTTTTGTTAAATGAATGAAACATGAAAACAATGTGTTGAAAACTGTTGACTCGATGTTAATATTATTGAACTGATAAAGAGAATATTGATAACTACATTTTCAATATTTGTGAAGTTGTATACTAAAATACGAATATAATCCATAAAATTAAAACATTAATTGTTTTGGAATATATATACATAATATATATAACAAAATACCTATATAGGCATATGAATCATATTTAATGTTTTTTTGTTGTTTGCAGAGTCGGTATTTTGATTGTGAGTACGATCAAGAGAACGAACAGGAGAAGACAGATGGTGGTCTTGGAGCTGGTACACCAATGTTCTTATCAGAAGTCATGCACGGGTCCACTTGCACGTTAATTTAATGCATATTTTTCGCACAATAGATTTGTTATTTTTTTATGAAATACCTAATTGTTGTGGCAATTATTATGTGTACCTACTAATGACAGCCCAACGATACCATACATAATATTATATATTTATATTGTTTTGCGTAATGATAATATGTTTGATAACAATGCCCAGGGCCTACTATATTATTGTATTAAGTATTAACAAACATTTTAAATCAGGCTATAAATATTTTACCGCCAAAAAAAACCTATAAAGCCTGTCTTATTTTTAAAGTCAACCTTCTTACATATGTGTTCTTAATTTTTTTACTTTTACTAAAAACATTTTATTTTATAATGATACCAATTAACCTATATATTTATATAATATTGTAAGTTACTAATTAAATCTAACGGTTATTACCTATAAACTATAAATCAATTCTACAAAACAATTATTGACAATGCATTAAAATAATAAATTAATAACAATTAATAATTTGTTTCTTGGTTTTTATTTTCCATTTTAAATTATTTAAAAAAAAAATATCAAAATAACATACATTTATTGTAAGTTGTAGTCTGTAACAAATCAACATGAATCCAAATTTGGCCTGCACAGTTTTGAATCAAATAATACATTTATTAAATTTAGTTCATAATTTTTATTTTATAGATCACAACACATTCTTAATGTAATAAAAAGTAAAACAACCTTAAAAAAATGATCTTAATTAAATAATAAGTCGTTAATTACATGGTAAAAAAAAAAATTTTGGTAGATTTATCATGCAGATTCATCCCTGTACCAAAAAATACATTTTTACTATTATCTTATTCATAAGAGGTATCAATTACATTTTAACACAATTGCAATAATTAATGAAATCTTCTAATTATATACAAAGTATTATGATAGTTCTATTCTTATTTCAAAGGTTCAGTAGAATTTCTTAGCTTGGGATTCTTTACTGTTCCTGGAAAAAAAAAATAAACAATTATTCAGCGAATACAAACATAACATAACATAGGCATGATATTAACATTAAAATGACATGTACAACAATTGTTGTCACATGAGAAAAGGTAATATTATTCAATTTATATGACATTAATAAATGTATTCATGTAGTAAAATGATTTGGATTCATGTAGTAGCATATCGGGATCCTAGACACATTTTAAACAGTGGCGGGTCTAGGAATTTGTGAAACGAGACAAAAGATAGGTTCTTTACTTTATAGAGGCTATGAAACTTAATTAACCTACCATAGGTATCCTATTGATTTTTAACATGATTGGTATAATATTAGCATCTCAGTTTATATATGAATAATTTAATGAGCCGAGGCCTGATTAGTGAAAAAAAAAGGTTAAACATTTTTATTTCATTCTATCATATAATATTTCATTATTTAAAGTCATATAAGTCATTTTTTTTTGTTATTTTTGTTTTGTTTTCAATAAGAGGTACATGTAGTTTTAAAACAATTTATTATTAGGTGAATGATTGGTTAATATAAATTAAATGTTAGAAAATGTTAATACTGATACCAATGACAAAACAAGTGATATTTAAACAAAATAATTTTTCTCTTTCCCTGGGTCATAACTTGAAATTTGTTAAATTATAAACATGTATTATACATTGTGAAAAAGTTACAATAATTTTTTAATAATATGAAGAGAATTCTCTACATTCTTCAAATTATGGTTATTTTAAAACTAACTACAATAAATTATGGAATTTTTAAAATAATTAATAAAATATGAAAGCAGTGATGATAACATTTATTTTATACAAATAACAATTAAATCGATATATTTTATAGTCCCATATTTTAAAATGGGGAATTTTAATTTTGATGGACTAAAATTTAGTTCATACGTCTTCAAATAACTAATTCAAATATTAATTGATCCTCCAAAACTCCTACAAGGCATACCACTGATTTTAAATGTCTATTAACATTATCTTAACTTACTTATAGAAAGTGTAGATAATAAACAATAATGTCTGACCCACTGCAGCAACCAAAACAATTGTATTGGTTGCACATGTAGGACAAGACAATTGTTGTGAATACCCAGCCTTCTGTGTTGCATCCCGTTTGATTGTATTCAATGAGTCTCTGATTTCATGTATAATTGATAGCTGGTCGTAGCCTAATGGCTGAACTTGAGCTGTTGGTTGATGAGCTTGGTTTTTAATTATGTTTTCAGTCTTTAAATGTACTTCTGCCACTAAATTCCTATAAAAAGTAAAAATAAAGGGTTTAATGTATGATAAAGTTAAATGATATTAATGTGAAATATTGAAATATCACTAACACATAATCAAAATATTGTAAGAAGCACTTATAAAAAAAGTATGGATTTATAATGTGTATTCATTATACTAGTTAAAAATTATATTTGTAACCGAACTTTTAAGACATGAGTAATGTATATTCTGAGAAAATTAGCTTAGATAAATTTTAAGTCACAACATAATATGAATCTTATACAAATAACAACTGATAAGACAATTTACCAGTTACTTTAAAATGATAAGATGATATTTTTATTTCTTCTTGATAATAAAAAAATACTTTAATTATAATTACAATTTCAACTAATATATGAATTTGCAAAATTTTGAAAATAATACCTGACTTCTCTCACAGAGCTTATAATTCCATTTTGGTTGTTAATCAGTAAATCAACATCTTGTCTTCCCATTCCTGCATTCCCTTGTGGAATTTGTACTACATTATAAATAATAAAAAAAGAAAATATAAATAAATTAAAGTAAATAGTTAGCAAAAAGTTTTTACCATGAGGTTGTCCTTGTGCACTACCCATTGATCCAACAACCGTCAATGTAGATTGGACATTAGATAGCAAACTGAGTGTTCGTTCCTGACGACCAACAACTTCATCAAGTTTTTGGCTTAATACTTTTACAGAATCTACAATCTGGCTTTGACCAGAGAATATCTGATTTAATTCTCTTTGACTATCTGTTTCATACCAATCTTCAAACTCATTATCTTCTCTTGTTTTAGTTTCTGGGTGCTGCTTGTGATAACTACATAGTATGACAATGTAATAAATAATAATTAAACATACTATTATTACAAATACAGTATACACTGGATAGCTTGAAGTTAAATTAAGAATTTAAAGTTGAGAAAAAGCATGTGTTATAATTGTTTAAAGGTAATTTATGTGCTCAAGATATAAAAGTTTGACTTTCTGACAGTCGACTAATATTTATTAGGTATCTTACTCTTCTTTTTCTTGATCTAATTTCCGTTGGTAATCTGCATACTCTCTGGTTAGTTTATTTTCTTCATCTACGGTACTCTGCTGAGATGTACCAGTTTGTTTGAATGTTGTTCCCGGTGGGTAAATACTATATGTCAAAAAATGATTAACATCATGATCATCTGAAATATAAAATTGTTTTTAATATCAAGCTTATTGAAATGCACAAAAAAATATTCCATCAAGAGACTACCTGCAAGACCACCAGTAGCAGCAGATACACCAAAATGACCATTCTTAGGTAAAAATACATTTTCGCTTCGGAAGCAAATTTCAAAGTCTTTTTCATTATTAGTATTGCCACTATGGAAAAATATCTAAACGAATAAAAACAATGGTTAATTATAATTTTTTAGTTGTAAATGTATTTATTTATGGCTTGTAAATCAATTTTAATACTAAAAAAATAATATTTATTTATACAATAGACAAATTATATAATAATAACAAATAACCGGCAAACAAGCAAACAGATAATGCAAATTGTTGTTATAAGGTAAAATTAGGGATATAATATAAGTATAAGGATTTAGTCCCTAAATGTAGTCTCCACCTTACTAAAGCATAGTATACCATATTCAAAAGAATCCATTCTACTTTTTTATTTTAAATATTAGAATGAATTTACTTATCATTACATTTCAAAGTAAGAACTTTCTCTATTGAAATATCTAAAAAGCCAATGTCAACTCTAAAGATATTCTTACCCTGAAATTGTTTAATAAGTAAATTCACTCTACTATTAAAAATAACAAAGTAAAATGGATTCTTCTGAATGTAAACTTTGCTATATTATGAGTTGGATACACGGAGTCAACACATATGAGGATAAAATCCTATTAAAAGAGCAGACAACACAAAGAAATGTTTTCTTTGAATTATTATTAAATTATTGTAGTTAGTTAGAACTATTAAAAACAATTTGGTCAAAGTCCAATTATTTAAGGGTTTTTAGATTTAGAATGGCTGGGCTCAGGCTCGATTTAACTCCCTATCTTATACATGTAAAAGTTGATCGCTTTACAAAATGATTTACGCATATAAAAAGGTTATTTTTGATATTTGACATTTTGTGCTTAAGACAATAGAAGTATCAGAATTTCAATAAAACGTTTAGTTTTTTTTTTTTAATATTAAAATTAGTACGAGATAATTGCCAGGTGTGCCATGTTGTGTTACGATAAGTGACTACTGCAGTAACAGAGGCGGACGTAACAAAAATTACAATTATAAGATTTTATACAAATTCTGGTGTATTAACATCTTAAGTACATAAAAATACACCACAACAAAAATTCAAATACACATTTCAAAGGTTATTACATTATTGAGTGAAAAGAACAACTTTTACACGTATAACGGCGACCCAGCCCAATGATGTTTTTATTCAATTCCTAATAACTCATTGAATAATGTGTGTAGAAACTTTAAGCCATTTCTCTTATAGCTGAAGATTCTTTTAAATTCAAAAAAACTTATTTTTTGTGTCTGTATTCCTTTAAGAGGACGTCATACCCTCATACGTTGTATCAGTCTTTTATATACTTAATATACCAAAATGTACGTCCAGTAGTTCCAATTTTGTATTGTTAGCTTAAATATAAGAGTGAATTGACCTATTATCAAACTTAAATATAAGAACATTATCTGTGTTCTCTCGTTGGTTTTTTACGATATTGTAGTTTTTATGTGAGTTAAGAGTATGTTAAATATTAATATTTAAAAATGCTTGAATTCACTTAAAAAATAAAATATTGTAATAGACCAACGAGAGAACACAGATAATGTTCTTGTATTTAAATTTGATAATAGGTCAATTCACTCTAATATTTAAGTTAACAATACAAAATTGGAATTGCTGGCCAGTTAGTAAGACAAAAACAACATATTATGCAGGTACAAAATCCTCTTAAGAAGTAGCTAACCTGGTTTTTGTCACGATTAATCATATAATGGTTGCCTGACGAACTATTGAATTGTTGTCTTCATAATTACTCATAATAAAACAATTTTATAGAGCTTGTAGACCACAGTGAAATATGTATATACTATATTATATTGTAATTGCAATTCACAAAATATATTAGAGAGGGCACTCACTCAGTTAAGCAGCTGTCCTTGCGAGAGCAATTGAAATTGCTATATGATATTGCTTATGATATAGCCCGTCGGGCAATCATTATATATTTAATCGCGATTGTCAAACCTACACAATAATACATACCGTTAATGTGTTCATATAATATTCAATTTTGGCTCTTGTCGCAAAAGGTTTATTTCTAAAATCTCTTAAACACCCGGATAACTGTTGAGTAGAGCCATCACTAAAAAAAACATGGTAAATAAATAATTTATTTATTACATTAATTGGTTAATTTACTTTGCATGATCAAAAACTTGTGATCCATCATTTACTACTCCCATAATATATGGATTATTGTGTTTGCCATCATTGTCGAAAGAATCAAAGAATACTCCTAAACCAGTCCATTTGTCAGAGCTACCAAATACTGGACCATTGTAGTCACCTTTAGAAGATGTATACCAAAATGCCTATTTAAAATCATATTTTAATATTATTACCCATAATATATAATAATAATAATAATTTGTAATTTAGTATATACCAGGCCATCAGCACCAATTCTACCTCTTCCGCTGACTCTAAAATTTATTTCAACTGTCCACCAATCAAACTTTGTTTGACTTTTTGTCCAAATTGCACCTGCATATATAAATAAAGCATTAAGCTTCAATTGTAATAATACTAAGAGTACTATGAGAATAAAAATATAGGACGTTTAATATCATAATGAACTGGATAAGAACAAACCTTTTTGACTTTTTAAAGATGGTGCAATTCGAACATTATCTGCACTGGCAATAGCATCTATACAAAACAAAAATAAACAAATAAATAAACAATACTTTTAGTGTAAAGGAACGTTCTAACTCTAAATAAGTTATTAACATACAATTTGCATAAGGAAAGACTGTTTATAAGTGATTTATAATTGATTCAAATTCTTCTCATTTTAAATAAGTAAAGCATTTAGAAATAAAGCACTCACTCTGGAGGGTATTTTATGATGTAAATACATACCTCTCATTATGATAGTTGTTATTTAGTTGTATTTTTTTGATACTTTTAATTATTTTGCTTACATAATAATTTCTTATATAATATATAATTTTTATGCGTAAGAATGTCTTCATTTATACATTTTTGAAATGAGTTCTAGGTAGGTAATCTAATGTATTTAAAATATACCTCCTAATAATATTTATTAGTAGGTATTTACTAAAAATGTACATTTTTGTAAAAATAAGTGATTTAAAATTATTGTTATTTTGTACAATCACTTCAAGATAAGTAAGCTTCCAGTGTTTTAAAATATTTTGGTATTTTTTTGTTGTTAAAATTCTAAGTGCATATCGTTAATTTCAAAACAAATTTCAATAGCTCCTCGAGTGCAAGCATACTGTACAGTTATTACCAGCTATCGGTAGGGCATAAAGTTTACAAAGCTGTTTCTAGGATTCGTTACTAAACATAACGTGATCGGACGTACCAATATGAATCTTTCAGTGAGGGAAATAATCAACTAATCGAAATAGAAACCTATGTACATAAAAGAAAATTAAACAAAGATAAAGAAGGAAACACAGTAAAAGTTGACATACTTCCGCCGTACTCCCAGAACGGTACAGATCCATCCTTCTGTGCCAAATACGGAGGTTTGAAACTGTACTTGTACTCGAACCGGGACACCACCTGGTTGCAACGCCCGAAGTCGGCATAGCCCGACAACAGAACGAAGACGACGGGCACCGCTAGCAGCGGCAGGCGAAACTGCAACATGTTCCCTTAACAGCTGGAGCGTTCGGATGGACAAGACGGTAATACACGCTCGCGACCGGACTACGACGTCTACTTATTATATCTGTACAATATGCACTACCGTGCGCCTTCAATTCGATATTCGAAACTTTTGTTAGCGGGTCGGTCACAATAGCGTCATCGGGAAAACTGTGTCGTTGGCATAACAAATGTCGTCGTTGTTATTGTTATTACTTCTGGGTTTCGGCGGTTCGTATCTGTTACACGTCGGAGGTTCCACGATATTAGTATTATTATTATTATTATTATTATTATTATTATTACGACATAACGGCAATAATCTCGAACGGCATTGCGGCAGTAGTACACGCGATACGTACACGATTCGTAACCAGTGGCTGCCGCCGGTCGTCGAGACGTACCTAAATTATTATCGAAAAATTATTACGTGACTTGCCGACGTTATCAAGACGGACCGCTTCTGCCACATCGGCACGGCGTCGCGCTCCGTACACTACACCGTACGGACGACTGATAACAACTTAACGTACGTGTCCACTGTCCGATATGAATTCACGCGATATAATAATATTGTTGTAATATTATTATTATTATTATTATTATTATTATTATTATTATCTATTTTCACAACCACCTCCAACAAAATCCATCCTCCCGGTCGAGTCGCGACGTCTGTAGCGGCAATGCGCGCCAAAGCGTCGAGATATTCGATTTGAACGACTCGACGATTATTACTTCATATTCGATTTCAAAGCACGACTGCACGTCTGCACGCCAGTGGAAACACTGGGATATCGTCAGGAACATCTTGTATTGATAATTATTGATATTAAGACTTAAGAGGACGTCGTACCCGCATGCGTTGTCTCGAATTGCCGAATAAAAATCCACAGACTACGATATTAATCACAACCACATGGAAATGATCGAACATATATTTTTTAAACATTAGTTAGGTATCGATAATTACCATATTATTAATATTTATATAATCACAACTAGGTATATTATTATATTATATATTTATTATTCAAACAATTAATACAATATATATCAGGGCTTCAAAACGTTATATATAACGTTACAACGCAAAAAAAATGAAAAAAATAAACTAAATCAATAAACGAAAAACGAAAAAAAACAAATAACATTAAACATAGTATATCATTATTAACCATGACTAATGGTTAAAAATAAACAATTAACGTATTTGTAACGTAAAAAATTTGCAAATAATGTTATTTGAAAAAATGTTTAAGCTTTTATTTTTAAATTGAACCCAACATAATTTGTTTTTTTAATCTTATAGTAAGTTATGAACAATTCAAAGTTGGCTAATCTGTGCTGACAATAGCATATTTTCCGAATTATTTTCAGGTTTATTTATAAATATCAATTCCAGATGCAAATTACAACTTCATTACATATTTACATCTATAAAATATTAACTGTCAAGTTGTAAATTACAACTATTTAGTATTTTTTGTGATTACAATTTTGAGTTAAAAGTCTAATATTTAACAATTACTAATTGCAACACGTAATTGGTAAGTTATTATATTAATGATTTATAGAGTTATATCGAACATCTCAAATGTTTAAGTTGCCATTTAGATTTTAGATTAACTAATTACTATTTTGTATACATACTTCAAGCAGTCAATGAACTAATATAATTAAAATTTATTAAACAGATTTTCTATCTCATTCATACTATTTTATTTTTGTTTCTTGTGCTCAGAGACCAGAGTATTAGACAATAAATGTAATAATTTATAATATTTAAATTTGTTGTCAGTAATAAAAATTACTTTAAAGCTTGCTGAAGTTACCAACACCTAAACTAACACTAACTTATCAGTTAGCTCTTTGCTAAAAACTCTAGGAAGATTGAAAATATGTAATCTAACCTGACCAACAAATTCTACTCATTTCATAATTCTTACATAACAGTGTGGATAATATTATGCCACAAACAATAGTAGATTTTGCTATAAAAAAAAATGTATTCTATATTTATCTTTAAATTATAACGTTTAAAAAAACAAAAATTAAAATATGTTTAAAAATGTAATAACGTTAAAAAGAAAAAATCAAACAACGTTTCAACGTACAATAACGTCAAACATTAAAACTGTATAATGTTTCAACGTACAATAACGTTAAATATTAAAATTCCATAACGTTTAAATACCCAAAAACAGAAAAACGATATTTTTTTTTAAGAATTTAAGCCCTTATATATATAATGCTATCAATAATTTTCGAAAAATTAACAAAAATATTTTATATTACGATATTCATACTAATTCATACTCATACCAAATACTCTATATGAAGATACGGTATAGTCTATGATAAGAAACCCGACAAACGTATGCCCTTCGTAATCGAAGTGGTTGCCTATAATACATATAAGATATAACATATTCTGTCAGGCGGTTGCTGCTTAAACAGTTATACTATAGGTACTAGGCAGTAGGCATGACAAAATATATATTTATTATTTATGTTATGGATAATAGGTAGATATTATTATACAGGTAAGTAGGTTTTATAATCTATATATTACATATAGTGTAAAATAAATAATAAAACGGGTAGGTATACTAGGTATGTACCTAATTTACAAGTTCATAATTTTTTTAATGTTTTTTTTTAACCATTTTAAAGGAAGGCATGTTTCTACATTTTTTGATGAAAGAATTAATACTTACATTTAATATTATATCTACTAATAAAAACTTACAATTTAAATAAATATTTGGTTTTATAGCTATATAAAGATTAATTAATTAAATTATTTTGATTTTAATTTCAACCTATTACTCCTTTTATTAAACGAGATTAATATTACTCGTAATTGTATTAAACAGACATATAATTTTACCTGCGTAAATAATTGTACTTTTAAATTGATAGAGTTTCATCATATTGTTTCATACTTTCATAGAAATAAAAAGTATTTCCTACAATAATAGTAATATTATTTTTATCTTTTGTAAATAATTTGTCAAGGCTTTCGTGATGACCTAGTTTAAAATATGCCCAACCAGCTACATATGGGTACAGTAGAATTTTTTTGTGTGAGTCCAATAATTGTATGAATGCGATATTCATGGGCCATGTAACTCAAATGTTTATGGTTACATAGCTTTTTAAAAGCAACTTTTATGTTATAAATGTTACTTTTTTTTTATTAAAACCATGACCTTTAAGATTATAATAAACACAAAATCACTATAAATACCTACAATTAGTTCATAAATGTATTGGGGGGAAAAAGTTGCAGATAATTGCTAGTAAAATAACTTTTAGTAAAATAGATATTGTTATTTATAAAATACTTTCAATAAAAGTTAATTCAATTACCATAAACTACGTATAAAGTAATTTTAGATTCTGAGTGGAGCGACGAATGTACGATATTGACTTTACAATGATGTGTGTTTTTTTTAAATTTTTTTTTTTTGTGCCTGTCATCAGTCATCACCTTTTGAAGCAATAAAACTGCTTTGATTTTCTTCAATAGTATCTATTGTTCGATGGGAAAGTGAATCTAGTTTATGCAATCAGGAAGTCATTTTATAAAATTCCCAATAGTTTTTAAATTGGGAAAAACGAAAGAAAAATTAAGAAAAAACAGGACATTTTACGCAAAATTAGTTTTTGAAAAAATCGATTTTGGTTTTTGATGCAACTCTAAAACAAACGACCATTTATTCATGAAATGTTCACTGGTTATTTATATTAGCATTTTATATACACGGTACAATTTTCAAAATATTTTGATTTGTTTTGAACTGTTTACGGGCATATTGAGTTTCCGATATTTTTATTTTTTTTTTTATGAATGTCAATAAAATTTTATTTGTTGGGTAAAAAAATTTGAAAATTTAATACAATAGGTTCCTCGTAAGTTTTTGTTAGTGAAAATTAAACAAAAAGTCAAGCGTAAATAAATAATAATTTATTATGAGAATTTAAAGTTAAAATTTTGACAAAATACGTATAAAAATCACGAAATTGTGCAAATTATTTTGAGTAAGAAATTCATAAAAATCTTTCTTTTTAAATCAAAGATTTTAAAATATAATACAAGATTCTTTATATGTTTGTCTACCTTTATCAAAAAAAAAAAAATGTCTACAAGAAATTCAAATTAAATTTTTATGAGTGTTTAAAGTTCATATTTTTCCAAAATTGAATATTCACTCGATTTCTCATGTAGCGATTTTCTCATTTTGCTGTAAAACAAAAAAGAATAACAGTAGATACTTGAAATGTACACCATATGTTTATATTAGCATTTTCTTTACATGATAAAATTTTCAAAATATTTTGATTTGTATTGAACTGTTTACGGATATATTCAGTTTCCAATTTTTTTAGTTTTTTTTTCTATGAGTGTCAATAAAATTTAATTCGTTGTGTCAAAAAGCTTGTAAATTTAATACAAGACTCTTGATACATAGTTATAATAGTAGTTGAAAAATTCTAAAAATAAATAGGCACAATTTATAATATAAGCATTTAAAATTAGATTTTTGATAACATTTATTAAATTTTAAATTTTAAAATGATTTTGTAGTTAAAAATTGATAACATTTTCAACTTTTATAGCTAAGGATTAGAAATTTAAAACAAGGTTTCACGTAAGTAGGTTATTCTGTTATTAAAAAATCTCAAAAATATAAACACACAGTTTTTATTTCTAGCTATTTTATGATCAAATTTGGACGAAACTACATATTAAAATATAACCACGTATAACGATTTTAGTTATTTTTTTGTAATTTTATAATATTAATTGAACATACCGGCTACCGTATGTCCGTATTAATAATAAGAAATAACAATATGTATAAATATAATATAAAATATCCACATTGACTTTTTGTTATAAAAAACAAAACACTCAAAATACAAAATATTTGGAGAAAAATAATCATAAAGAGATATTAACAAAATATCGAAAGATTTATATACCATCCTCCCAACCATAATTAATTGAAAAAAACACAAAAAACCATGCATAATGTATTTTTTAGCTCAGATTTTTCGTATGAATATTCAATTAATTATTTAGGTTATTTATTATTTAAACCAAACAGTATTCCGAATAAAGTCGGTAGAAATATTTCTTTTTATGTGGGCAACTTATTTACACGAGAGCCAGATAAGCAACCACTACGATTTCAGGGGCTATGTAGCCTATGTAGCATAGACATATAAATATGATAATATATATATAATTATTTATATGTCTATGCTATGTCGACGTTTGTTATCATTGACTGTCCCGTATTGTTGAGTATTTGCTCATATTATGCTTTTAACGGTAATTGGAAAAAAAATCCCCAAAGTAAATACTTTATAAAAAAGTAGATTTATAACTGTACACCTTAAAATACTCATAACTCGTTTTAAAATTAAAATACGATATCGTATAATAAAAAGCTTATGATATTGCCTACTGCCTGTATAATTATCTTACATTTAAATTTTTTAAGAGGTAAACGCACTCTAATTTTTAAACTGATCCGAAGAGTGTTAATTTTTTTTGTTTTTTCAAATATGTATTTTATTATTTTTAAAATTACCTACTTAACTATTTATTTATTATATTACTGTGTAAGTATTTTTGTGGATACACAGTATATATATTATTTACCGTTTCCACTTCATGAAACGGACAACTTTTCATGAATAGATGGATTTCTTATACGTATTTGTACCTATTTATTGTATTATAATAATATAATCCATAGGTATTTGAAAATTTTTTTGGTTATACTTAGATACCGACATAATTAAAAATAATAGTTACGAAATAATTTATTCTCTTATCTACCGCATCTACCTACTCATATTGTTGTCATTCAGTAGACACGAGAATGGATAATTTCTGATCAAAATCCCGTAGTATTTATTATTTACAATACTTTTATTAATTTTAATTTAATTAATTTTTCTTTAGATTCAAACAAAATGGTGTATTCATTATAATATTATTATTATACTGTAACGATTTACAAATTACTGACTCGTCATTTGTTTTGCACTCGGTGACTTTGCTTAGGTAAACAGAACACAGCTAGGAACATCGAGTACGAGCGTCGAGCATAATATACATTATTGGCATGGCTAGCAATCGAGTTTGAATCGCCTAGTAGAGACTATATCGGACTGCAGTCATATCTACATTTTTAAGTAACATGATTAATTTGTAAAAATACGTAAAATAATTTACCAGCTACCTAATAGATAAATCATAATAATTCAATATTGTTTCAACCTTCAATATGCTACCCTTAAGAACTGCGTTACTCATGTGAGTATACTTTATAATATTATTTCTATTTAAACCATTTAATAAACCTAGTATAAGTTGTTTTATCGTGTTGGTTGTGTTCGTTTATAAACACACAGGTCATACGTTTCTAGTTGCTAACCAACTGCTCCTTAACTGGTTAGAATTAGGTATAAATATCGTTAGCCACTCGGATTAAACAAACGAAGAGACCGGCGTGTTGCAATACTATGTCCGAGAGTGTTAATTTGTTATTATTATTAAAATATTTTAAAATAAACTTTGAACAATACTTCCGGTTTCTATTATTTAAAAATATTTACTGTAATAACTAAGACAATTTATTATATATATGGTGCATGAGTTTGAAACATTATTTTGTATGTTTTAAATTTAGAATAGATTAGGTACCTATTATTGCTCATGACCAATTAGATGATGGCACCTCGCGGAAACGGATATCAAAAATCATATATGCTCAACTAATACTATTCATACTAATTTTATAATAATTAAAATAATTTTTACCTCTCGGTTACTGGAAATACACTAACATAATATTCTGTATAATGTATAATAAAGTGGTATTGTGGTAACAAGTAACACTTTCATAGTATCATGGATAATTGTATCATTATTTTTATCATCATTATTTTATTTATCTACTAACAATATTTCTCCTTTGTCTGTACGACTGTACCTAACAGTATTTAATATATAACAATATATCAAAAGCCTTGTACTAAATGTATACGTTTTTTTACCTAATGAATACAATTTAATTGACATTCATAGAAAAAATAAAAATAAAAATTGAAAAAGCCAGTAAACATCTCAAAACGTGTCAAAATATTTTTAAAATTGTTTGTTGTATAAAACTATAGTAAAAAATGTATAACTATAAAAAAAACTGTGTGTTTATATTTTTGAGATTTCTTAGTTACAGAATAACCTACTTACGTGGAACCTTGTTTTAAATGTTCAATCCTTAGCTATAAAATTTGAAAATTTGATCAATTTTTAACTACCTACAAAATCATTTTAAAATTTAAAATTTGATAAATTAATGTTGTCAAAAATCGAACTTTAAATGCTTATAAAAAAAACGTATGCCTATGTATTATTAATATTTTTCAATTGCTATTGTAACAATATATCAGGGGCCTTGTATTCAATTTTCATGATTTTTGGCCCAAAAAATAAAATTGTATTGGTATTTATATAAAAAAAAAAAAACTAAAAAAATTGAAATTTGAAATGGTCCATAAAAAGCTCAAAAAGAATCAAAATATTTTCAAAATTGTATGGTGCGTATAGAAAATGCTAATATAAACATTCGGTGAAATTTTTAAGTATCTATAGTTATTTTTTTTTTAATTACACCAAAATAAAAAAGGGAGGGTAAGTGTATGTCGCTCTGCTGGACATTAGGTTATAAGTAGGTCACTGTATAATGGATGGTATTAAATTTGAATCCAATGATATATCAATGTATAAGAAAAACGATTCTGAGCGGAGGCGATATGTCAGTCTAGGTACCTATATGAACAAAAAATATTTTTAATTTTGTCAAAATTCGAACTTTAAATGCTTATAAAAAAAAATCGTGCCTATGTATTTTTAAAAATTTTCAACTGATATTGTAACAATATGTTATAAAGCTTGTATTAAATTTTCAGACTTTTTGGCCCACCAAATAAAATTTTATTGACAATTATAAAAAAAAAAACTAAAAAAATTGAAAACTAAAGATGTCTGTAAACAGCTCAAAACAAATCAAAATATTTTCAAAATTGAATGGTGTATAGAAAATGAGAATATAAACATTTAGTGAAATTTTCATGCATCTACAATTATTCGTTTTTGAATTACAACCAAATAAGAAAAACGCTACATGAGAAATCGAGTGAATATCCTATGTTGTAAAATTATGAACTTAAAACACTCATAAAAATTTATTTTTAATTGCTTTTAGATATTTTATTTTTGATAAAAGTAGAAAAACTTACGTTAAATCTTGTGTTAAAATTTAAAACCTTAGATTTAAAAAGAAAAAATTTTTATGAATTTCTAACTCTAAATAATTTGCAAATTTTCGTCATTTTTACGTATTTTGTCAAAATTTCAACTTTAAATGCTTAAAAAAAAAAATTGTGACTACAGATTTTTAATATTTTTCATCTACATTTGAAATAATATATTAGGAGTATTCTATTAAATTTTCAAGAATTTTTAACGAATAAATAAAATGTTATTGATTTTTTAAAAAAAAAAAACCAAAAAGATTGGAAATTTAAAATGTCTGTAAACAGCTCAAAATAAGTCAAAATATTTTGAAAACGGTATGGTATATAGAAACTGCTTATATAAACATTCAGTAAAAATTTCATGTATTTACCGTCATTTTTTTTAGACTTACACCAAAAACCAAAATCGATTTTATCGAAAATCAATGTTGCGTAAAAATTCCCGTTTTTTCCTTAATTTTCCATTTGTTTTTCACGGTACTTTTGAAAACTACTGGAAAATGTTTACTTTTGACCCCCCAAAGTACCAACTAGATTCACTTTCCTATCAGAAAAGGTACTATTGAAGAAAATCTAAGCACTTTTACTGTCCCAAAACGTGATGACAGACACAAAAAAAAATAAAAAAAATAAAAAATAAAAATAAAAAAAAAAACACACATCATTGTAAAACCAATACATTCATCGCTCCGCTCAGAATCTAAAAATTGCCACATGAAAAAACGAGTGAATATCCAATCTTGGAAAAATGTGAACTTCAAACACTAATAAAAATTTAATTTGACATTCGTGTAGACATTTTTTTTTGATATAGTAGACAATTTTAAGAGGAATCTAGTACAACATTTTCAAATCTTGGATTTAAAAGAACAATTTTTATGAATTTCTAACTCAAAATAATTTGTTCATTTTCGTGATTTTTATGCGTTTTGTGAAAATTTAAACTTTAAATACTTGTACAAAAATACCGTAACTATGTATTTTTATTATTTTCATTGTATTAAATTTTTGAGCTTTTTGACCAAACAAATAAAATTTTATGTATGCTTTTAATAAATAATACCTTAAAAATTAGAAACTCAATTTGTCTTGAAACAGCTCAAAACAATTCAAACAATTTTATCATGTATAGAAAACGCTAATTTAAACATTCAATGAAATTTTCATGTAATTAGGTCTTTTATTTTAGACTTACATCAAAAACCAAAATCGATCTTGTGGAAAAATTTTGTTTTTCCCTGTGTTTTTGAAAGTTATTAGGAATTTAAAATTTTTAACTTCCGAATTCACCTAGTAGATTCATTTTTCTATCAAAAACGATACTGTTTGATAGCTCAGCTCAGAATCTAAAATGATTTTGTTGAAAATGTATAAAATGTTCAACTTTTATAACTAAGAATTGAAATTTTAGAACCTAAGTTCCACGTAAGTAGGCAATTTTGTAACTAAAAAATCTTAAAAAGATAAACACACGGTTTATTTTTAATGTTATTTTATGTTCAAATTTGGACAAAATTGCATATTAAATAACCAAGAATAACGATTTTAGTTATTTTTTTGTAATTTTATAAAATTTTTTTAACTTACCGTCACTTAATAATGAGTAATAAACTATAATAACAATATAAATATTATATGGAATATCCTAGACTGACAAACCGTCTTTGCTCAGTATCATTATTCATATACATTTATATTATATCATATGGTGCTGAACCATCCATTACAGTGACCCACTTGTAATCTACTGTACAGCAGAAGAACATCCTAACCTAATCTGCTTTTTATTTTTAATCTATGTAAGAGTTAGTAATTCATTATGATTTTAAACACTGAATATTTTAATGTTCCATGCATAAATTAGAATATTTCCCAATAACATATAACGTATAATTAATTAAAATTGTTCAATGGTACCTATAGGTAAAACTGATAAGAACGGCTGAGAACCACTACAAGTGTAGACAGACGAGAAAGTTTGATGATTTTAAACTGTGAAATGCAGTAACATCAGATGTACTTATTAGGTAATATTATTTTCAAGTCATGATTTTTTTGAGCTTTTGAGACAATCCAAAGTAATATGTTGAAGTTCGAAGTTTGGAGAGTAGGTATGAGTGCATGTTAACTCCGTCACAAGTAAGAAACTTTTTTTTGTTAACTCTGTCAGGATAAAAAAAACAGGTAAAATTAGATTTATCTAAGCTCCACCAGAGAAAAAAATCAGGTAACAGTATAAAATTAATTTATATTATTATTTAAAAAAAAATCATAATTTGTATAATACTAATAATCCACATTAGATAATAGTTAAGCGTAATATGCCAAAAATATATAAAACTCAAAAAAAAAACACTTGTGGAGTTTCCATGTATCTCACCATTAAGAAAATAAAACTGGCGAAGTTTACATTAGACCTTTTCATTACCTATCTTTTTATCAAACTGATATTCTGGTGGATTTTACAATACCTCAGTAAGATATTACCCAAGTTATTTTTTGTTAGTTAAAAATATTCATGTAAGAGATTACACTATATTTATGGACAGGTAAAAATGATGTGTATTACAG
The DNA here is from genome assembly GCA_027563435.1 of Nasonovia ribisnigri. Taxonomy (NCBI): domain Eukaryota; kingdom Metazoa; phylum Arthropoda; class Insecta; order Hemiptera; family Aphididae; genus Nasonovia; species Nasonovia ribisnigri. The sequence goes on along the minus strand of JANEHU010005225.1, from coordinate 63,755 downwards.
TATTTTTGGTTTTCATGTAAAAATGTTATTCGTGTAGGACCTTCCATTTGGCTCGACAAATTACACGCGACCTTTCTTGTCGAGCCTCTTAAAACTTAGATCATAATATTATTTTCAATGAATGTACCTAATTTTAATTTAAAATATAAAGTATATTTTTTACTATATTTTTATTTTAATAATTCAAATATGTGATTTGTTTTACTCAACAAATAACATGATTCATGACATGATATAAAATAAAAATATGTAGTTATTGATCGGATGGTGACTGGTGAAAGCGTCAAAAAGTCCTAGGCAACGGTTCGTCTGGTCCGCGGCAGGTATATCAATTGCGCCGAAATTACCTTTTTACCTGTTAGAAATATATGAAGCACATCAACTTTACCGAACTTTTTTTCTTGTTGATTTTAATAATAATAAAACAAAATGTAAAAGGTTTACCTTATTTTATGGTTATTTTATTTTTGATCTATAAATTATAACATATAAGTTTATATTTGACATTAATATATATCACATATTTGACGATAATTTAAATACTAAATAGATGGTAGGTACCCATATATATTTGAGTTATATTATTTTGTTTTTATATTTTATCGTATTATATTATGAATGACAAATTAATTTAATTTTGTAACAAATTTGTATTTTAAGTATATTACCTATATAAATCTGACATCAATACGTCTTGTAAGTTATGTAAGATCTAAATCATAAAATTATTAATATTTAAAAGGATGAGACATTTTTATCTAATTTTCTAAAAATAATAATCATTAGGTATTTGAGTTATATTATACAATGATTTTATTGGTAATATAATATATGTATAATTGGGTATTGTTGGTATTTACTAATGTCTAATACATGTGTACGCTGACGGTTCAGAATAAGGACAGATATTTGGGTTATATATAACTGGTAGGTAAAGATAGGTATTTTCGTGATAAATTTAGTTTCGTGATAGCAAATATAGAAACTGATATTAAACATTTAACGTACTGGACGCACTTAACAACTACTGTATGTCAAATTGTCAACCGACACTAACACCATGGACATCATTTGACGCTATTTAGACACGTTTACCGGCGAATAGGTATACTCGTTTCAAAAATAAAATAAATATCACAATAGGTAATGCCTTTCTTTCCCAACCTATACATTTTGTATAATTTTTTATAAGTTTATATTTTATAGGTTTAATATAAATTATAATCGTTTTTCCGGTGGGCTACAATGTTTTAGTTGGATTATTATTTAAATTAAATTAAAAATAGATGTATTTACTATAATGGTAAACTTCGTGTATGGTGTATCTACATTGTTAATTAAAGAAATCGGAATTAACATAAATAAATATCTAGTTGGATTAATAGACGGCGGAATCCACACAAACTAATGTGCGGCAGAATCGATATTAGATAAAAGAGTACCTACCTACTGTTATCATGTTTGTATTAATAAATATATTATTTATATAATATATCATATATTACAAATCAAGTGTATAGGTAGGTATTCACGTTGTGGGGATATTAAAAAACCACGACACATTATTCAATTACTGGGTCATATACATTAAGTTAAAGATGCTGGTTATTTGAACTATAAACATTGATTATAAATAGTATTTATGATATTTATATACATTATAATATAATCAATGCTATAACAAATAACAACTATTAACAGTTAAATAATTGAATAAAATGGACCATATAATTAATAGGTAGTGGAATAGTGGACGAAACAATCATGAAAGTCATTAACTACCTAGATGGCTATTTATTTATTGGGCGTTAGTAGACAAGGAGTGAAAAATCGGAGCCACCTGGCTGGTATACCTGACCATTTTGTCCGCGAAACAACCAGGATCCCATGCAATTGCGACGCGTTTTGACGAAGTGATCGTATTCCTTTCGGCCGACCGACAACCGCCAACATGGGTTTCGAAATTAAATACAGTGAAAAGCGCTATAAGTACAGCAGTGAGAAGTAAGGAGTAAAGAAAATGGCAGATCAAAATATGTACTTATTTAAAGGGATTGAAAAACGAAAGAGGTTATTACTTATTTTTATTTAATGAATGTGTAACTTTAGATACTCATAAAAAATTATTCTCAATTTTTTTTTTAAATTACACTCATAATAACGTTTGATGATCCTTGTATTAGATTTTTTTGGCACTCAGAACATTTTTAATTAAAATACAATACTAATAAAAATAGAAAATTTCTTTTAACAGCTCAACAAGATCCAAAATATTTTGAAAATGTTATAGTGTATAGAAAATATAAGTATTTGATGAAAAAATTCAGACCAGCTCAAAGTTTGATAGTTATTACTAACCATTAATTTTCATGAATTTTATGAACAATAAAAATAAACAGTAATTGTGTATTGATTTTACAATAATGTGTGCGTGTTTTTTTTTTTGTTAATTTTTATTAGTTTTTTTCTATAAATGTACAATTATTTTTTTAAAAATGCTTAAAAATGTCATAATAAATTACTCATACGTTATTCTAACTGACAAGTTGTTACAACAGCAGTTTATAAGTATAAAAAATATATAGACACGATTTTTTTTTTTATAAATAAAACTTCAAATTTTGACAAAATTCACGTCTTAAGGTACGGTTTCCTAGGCGCGGATAGTCGCGACGGCTGGTCGCAGCGACCGGCGCCACCATATTGCTCACGGACGAGTACAGCCGCCGGTCGCAGCGACTATAATGCTGTTCCATAGCAGAACAGTCGTTGCGGCCAGCCGTCGCGGCTAGGAAACCGTACCTTTAACGCTACAGCAGAGCTCTAACACTGTACAACTGTACAGCAGAGCTTCACCCGTTTTTTGAATTTTATTCGCTTTTACGGGGTAGATTTGACCACGGTGACTTCCGCATTTTTTTCATGCATTCATGTATTATAATGTTTATGTAATGTACGACGAGTGACGTTTGTACTGCTCGTATTTGACGTTGTAGAGACGACTTTATGACGGTGACCCGATCGAACACACGAACAGGGGCGTATCCTGTGAATCGTTACGACCGCTCAACGAGTGGTTACAACAACACCGTCCCGGCGCCGCCGTTGCAAACACTGGCACGGAACTCCGCCGCTGAGATCGAAAAACAGTTGCGTCGACCACATGCGATCCTGGTACATTGGGTCCGCATCGTACACCGTCCCGGCGCCGCCGTTGCAAACACTGGCACGGAACTCCGCCGACCGCCGCTGAGATCGAAAAACAGTTCTGTCGACCACATGCGATCCTGGTACATTGGGTCCGCATCGTACACCCAGACCGTCCCGGTGTAAGGTTTCGGTGTAAGCGGGTGTAAGGTCTCGGTGTAAGTGGTAGTACCCTACCTTTCAACACAACGAGCAGTATCCACGAGAATATATTGATTCTGAATTGAATATGCTGCGGGAATTAGTTCTTCGATTTCACCTTGAAATTATTGTATTCTCTTACTCACTTTTTTTTTTGCACGGGTTAGTTATTATATATTACTATTATCATTACTATTATTACTACTATTCAATATTCATAGGCATACTTAATTTCGATAAATGTAATTGTTGTACTCGGTCAATTTTCACTTTTTTTTGTTTTCATGCAGATAGGCCATGATCAACCGCACGATGCGTTTTCACGGGACGTGGCAGAACTAAATATTAATACAATTAATAAAATAATGATTAGGGCCCTAATTTTGATGCCCTATACACTATAAAAATGTCTTAAAAATTAAAAAAAAATGCCTTAAAAATGTTATTATATGATAATGACCCTCACATTGTCACATACTTAAAAACATTCATAGAACAGCAGTTAAAGTTAAAACAATTAATAATTCATTTAAAAATTAAGAATTACTATTTATAAACAGATTATGTTATAAATTTACACTTTACAGATATTAAAAATAATAATCAAGTCCCCTCAAATATTTTTAAATTACAACGAAAAAACTGAAATCGTTATTATTCGCTTAAATATCCAATTTCGTCGACATTTGAACATCAAATGTCTATAAACAAAATTGTGAAATTACTCTCACTTCTTTTTATTCTGGTATTATAAACTTATTTGGAATCTTTAATTAAATTTCAAGCTTACATTTTTTATCAACATTTATAATAAAAAATAAAATAAAAATTGTACAACTATATTTTATGCTCAAATAAAGCGAGTGTGCAGAAAGTGATATTAAAAATGTATAGACATATTTTTTTTGAATATTCGAATTATCCAAGTATGGATACTAGGAAAGTTGGGTAACATTTCGGAAAAGTAATCGTGTAAATACTAGGTCCGTTCTTAAACAATTCGAACACTAATAACAATGTATAAAAATACCATTGCATACAATATATTATACGTGGTGGATTACTATGTGGAGTGGTTTGGGGGGGGGGGGCAATTCAATTTTATTTTTCTTAAGTATTAGTAGGAGTAAGTAGTAGTTGGAGAATGAAGAATTTGGAGTTTTAATTTTATAATAATATTCATTATTTCTCTAATAAAATTATAGGTTAAAGGGATAAAGAAATTAAGGGACACAAAATTAATACCAACTACCTACCGTAGGTATATACTTTTCATTGGTTAGGTATTACTCGAGTATTTGCAATGGTTAGATTTAATCATTTTTCACTGTGAATAGGCCGTCTTTTATATATAAATATTTTAATTATATCTGATGAAATATTTGAAATTTATTTGTAGACTCTAGACTTACCATGAAATGATTGAGTTTAAAATATCGAATACAGTAGTATTCTTTTTGATCAAAAATCGTACCTAAACTTGATATTTTATTAATTATTCATGATAGAAATTATTATATTATTTCCATCATATTATAATCAATAATCATCATTAATCGAAGTGAACAACACCATGTCAGTGAGCTGACAATATATTATTATTACACCCATGTATTATAGTTTAACATTATTATATTCTATACTTAATAGTTATTCCTTATAATATTTCTTATATTAGGATATGACGTGATTTATTAAAAATGTTTATAACTTTAATCCTAGAGCGCAGCACCTTATAACATTTTAATACATATTATTTTCAGCCAAATCTGACGTGCATAATATTTGAAATAAATAAAAAAAAACTGATTTGTACAACACAACATACAAATATATTAAATTCAAAGCACAGATAATAATATGATCATTGTACAAGATCTAAAGAATTATACAATTTAAAACTATTTTTGGTTAAAATTGTAATTTTAGTTAGAACTGCGTTTTATTTAATATAATTTAAAAATAATTTAGGTCATCTAAAATAGGAACTTAAAATATAATATGTATTATGCACTCTTTGAATTAGACATATTGTACTACACACGTTTCTCTTTTAACCAATATAATTTGCCAGATTAAGAAGAACAAAAAAATGAAGGTTTTTGAATGTATCCCAAAAAACAGTAAAGATTAATATTTACGGCCTATACTCATACACCCCTTAAAATGGATGTATTATATGTTTATATGTGTGTTCCAAAATTTTTACGGTTCAGATTTTTACGGATTTCAAATTTTGAAATTCCAGACTTTTACTGTCCAAATTTTCAAGCTCTAGTTTTGTCCGGTACAGTTTTGTCAAGTCCAGATTTTGACATATTATTTCAAATTTTTTTATTCCAGTTTTTTATCATCCTGATTTGTACATTCCAGGTATCTATTACTGTCCAGGTTTTAACCAGAGTTTGGAATTGAAACTGGAGTTTAACATTCCAGGTTGTTGCAGGTCACCACTCACCGTTGTAATGTTATCATAAATAATAGTACGCAGGTACCTAATTTGGTAATCATAGAGAAGTAATTAAATTTACGTTTATAATGGAAAAAAGGGCGGGTAAGTGGATGTCGCTCTGCTTTACAGTAGATTACATGTGGCCATGTTGGTCATTGTATAATGGTCTTAAATTTGAATTCAATGATATAATACCATTGTATAGGTACGAAAAACAATTCTGAGCTGAGACGGTTTGTCGATGTGAATATTTTTTATAATATTCATATTGTTATTTCTTATTTATTAATACGGTAACTGGTAAGTTGGATTAATATTTTAAAATTATAACAAAATAACTAAAATCGATATTCGTGGTTATTTAATAAGTAATTTCGTCCAAATTTGATCATAAAATAACTAGGTATAAAATAAACTGTGTGTTTAAATTATTGAGATTTTTTAGTTACAAAATAAACTACTTACGTGGAACCTTGTTTTAAATTTTCAATCCTTAGATATAAAAGTTCAAAATGTTACCAATCATTATCTAAAAAAATAATTTTAAAATTTAAAATTTGATATATGTTGTCAAAAATCTAACTTTAAATGCTTATAAAAAAAATTGTGCCTTTATATTCTTAATATTTTTCAACTATTATTGTAACAATATATAAGGAGCCTTGTATTAAATTTTCAAGCTTTTTGACTCAACGAATAAAATATTATTGACATTTATAGAATAAAAAAATATGTCCGTAAATAGATCAAAATGAAAAAAAATATTTTTAAAATTTTTATCAAGTATAGTCATATTGATAAAATAAACATATGATATAAATTTCAAGTATCTACAGTTATTCGTTTTTGAATTACAGCAAAATAAGAAAATTCCTACATGAGGACTCGAGTGAATTTCCAATGTTGTAAAAATTTGAACTTCAAGCGCTTATAAAAATTTAATTTGACTTTCATAGACATTTTTTTTTTTTTGAAAAAGGTAGGCAAACTTATGAAAACTCTTGAATTAAATTTTCAAATCTTAGATTTAAAAAGAAAAATTTTTATGAAATCTATTGTAAAAAATAGCCAATAGTTTTCAAAAGATTCAGGAAATACAAAAACAAAATTAAGAAAAAACTGAATCTTGTGTCAGTGTTTGAAAACTACGTTTTTGTTTCTTTGTGTAACTGAAAAAAAATAACCATAGATAATTTAAAAGTTATCTAATGTTTTTTACATCTAATATTATCTCTTTCTACACTCCATACAATTAAAAACATATTTTGACTTTTTTTTTGAGCAATTTATAGAAATAGAAAATTTCGAGTTTTATTATCTTCTTTGAATTATTGTCGATAAACAAATTTTTTGCTCGGTGAAAAAATTTAAAAAATGAATTTTGTAGGTTATTCCTACGTTGTTATTAGTATATATTAAAAAAAAAAAGTGAAGCGTAAATCCCTTATATTATTTTACCAGTGTATGAAGTTAAATTATTGACAAAATTCATCAAAATCACGAATATTTGCAAATTATATTGAGTTAGAAATTCATAATAATGTTTTTATGTATATCTAATTTATTTAACATAAATTTTGCGATAAGTTTTCTTAAATTTGACAAAGAAAAAAGTTTACTAGAAAGTCAAATAAATTTTTTTTTTGAGTTTTGATGTTGGACATAGGATATTCACTCGTAAATTTATAAACTATCATAGAATGATTTACTTATTTTCTTATTGTTCAAAAACTATAAATACTTGACATTTTTACCAAACGTTTATTTTTATCCTACACATGATACATTTTTTAAATATTTTGACTAGTTTTGAGCTATTTATAGTCGTTTAAAATTTAAAAATTGTAGTAATTGTATACAAGGTTCTTCATAATTTGTTATAATAACAGTTGCAAAATTATGATTTCAAGCGTATTTTTGAAATGGCCATCGCTGCCTAAATAATAGTTAGGTAGTATATGGATATTTTTTAATGGTATCTCTGTTTTTATTTCACCAGATACTACATTTTATGATGAATTAATTTTTTTGACCGTTATAGCCCATAGGAACTATTTTTTAATAAGTACCTATTTAAAAAAAAAATCACCAAAATTTCGAAAATTTACAAATTATAATGGTCTTAAAAATAAATTGAATTTTAAATTTTTAAAGTTATAAAGATTGATAATTGTAAATAAGGTTTCTCATAAATAGTTTATACTGTAACCAAAACATCTAAAAAATAAATAAACACAAGTAATTAACATAATTTTATATTAAACTGAATTTCGTAATCGTCTATAATATATAATAGGTATTTATATTATTTGACGATATCAGGCCAGCCCACTATTTATTTTCGCACACTGCCCAACGCACAGCATATAGACAAATTCATTTAACCAAAAATAACTTTTTTAATGTATTTTAGTAATCTTTGAATAAAATTACGCTTCACAAAAATTGTAAAGATTAATATTTTTGAAGGTTTGACATATTTATTTGTATAAAATATATTGTCTTGAAACATTGTAATAATAATATATAGTAGAGTCTCGATAACTCGAACCTCGATAACTCGAAAACCTCGATATCTCGAATTTTTTTTTGTCCCTAGGAAATTATTTTAATTAATTCGAGTTATGTAACTCGAAAAATACATAAGTCGAATTAATTTTTATCTCCCTTGACATTCGAGTTATCAAGACTCGACTGTAATTATAGGTAAATAATAATAGAAAATAAATAAAATCTATAGGTCAAACATCAAAAATATTACTCTCTATAATAATTTGAACAGGTGGTTCACTCTAAGATTAACTTTTTAAAATTGGAAAAAAAAATTCACGATTTTACGTTAAACGGTTTTTCTTTATGTCGCGAGTTGGTCTTAGAGAGAAAACAAATATAGTGATGACATCCTTTTAAAAAAAAACTATTTCGTATAGGGTTGAGGTTTTTTTTAGAGGTGGTGTGACTGTATGAGGTGTATAGATTTTTGCTAAAAATCTGTAATCCCCTCCCCTCACCCCTAAAAAAAAAATTCTTAATCACGCCACTGTTGTCCGCCTTTTAAAATAGTCACCCTGTATGTCAGCCGGCCGTGATGATATTATGTGATCACCTGTTTGAATCTTGCATGGAAGAGGTAATAAATAAATAAATCGCGAACACTACAACCATGCGGTTGAATATTTAATAATATCAGCGATAATTTTTTTCGCGTGCCAATATGCATAACTGCAGTATGACAAACATCAACGGATAGGTGGTATAAATGTATAATAATAATATTGAAGCAAATGTATACTTTTCATTCGTTTATCGTTGCATAACCGCCCGCGACGGATGTGATTCGTTCGCGCCCCGCAGCTTAACATTTATGGTTTTTCCGTGCGCCTACTCACTAGTCACTGTTGACCGAGTTTTCGCATACAGATCCCTGCAAGTCGCTACAACAATAAGTAACGAAAAATAATATCACCGTCACTTCACCTTTAATAGTTCCTTCATACTTACGAACTGATCGTTATGATAATATTATGTCGCAGTGTTATTTCCGGACGCGTATAGTGTACACACCACACGGCCGCGTGGTTATCCGCTCGATCCGAAAACGTCATCGTTGTCAGAACTTAGATAATATTATTTTAATTTATGTTATACCTACACCGGGAACCTATTGCCGGGCGTACCTATACTAGAGTACTATACGGACGAGATTTATTGTGCGTTACGAATAACTCGTCATGATGCGATCCGCGAAGTTTTTACATATATCGGACAATATACGGACGGAACGCGTTGCGCAAACGTGAAAGTATGAAGTTTCGTTGCACAAGACTGTCACTCAGTAGTTATTTATCCAGCGTTTTCCAAAATATCGTAAAGTATATTATGTTGTCTACCTATAAAATTAGTATGTATAATATATGTGTAGTACGGTGACCTACCTACGATAGAACATTTAATAGTTCTTTGGTAGTACTGTAGTAAGTCTGATAGTTATGTGTCAGTGGCACACCCGAGGGGGTGGACCCCTCCCCTCTATTTGTTTTTTTATTGTTTAAAGATTCCCTGACACTGTCATCAAAACTTATCGATATCTTATATTACCTATATTAAATAACTGTATTTATTAAGAAATAAAATTAATGTATATACACAGGAAAGAAACAGGAAAACAGTAATTAAATACATTTTTGGACTCTTCCCCCTCAACTCTCTGAAGAAATCCCGATTGTGAATAACTAGGGGCTGTAATATGGGGTGATAGTTTTTATAGGTAATTACTAATTAGGTATGTTAGACGAAGTCATGAGAGATGGAACTATAATATTATGCTATTCAATTGATATCGAGTAGGTACCTTCCTTTACTTAAGTAGTAAAGTGATGATATCGATAAATTAAATCGTGATAATATTTTAATATATTGAGTATTTAGGACTTAAAGATATATAATTTTGGATCTTTAGATTAAGTATACCTACAAGGCTGGGAAAGTAAACTATTATTTTAAACTTTTTAAGTTAAGTTAATATGGAAAGTTTTCAAAGTTTGTAAAACGTTTTTAAATTGATATTTATTTCTATGCCCAATCACGAAGCAAATTTTATAAAAGTATACGTACCTAGGTATAGAAAATCAAAAATGTATATTAAAAATATACATAATATATTTTAGAGTGATTAGTAGAAAAATAACAGAAATGGAGGACAACCGATGGCAGTGCTCTACTATAAGTAGATAATACAAAAATTATTTAGATTAATCTTTCAGAGATCATGGACCACAGCATCGACGTCTCTTTATATGTTGAACTGGTTTATCTACTCATAGTATTGTTATTGTTCACAAATTTTAAATTAATGTGTTAGGGTGAGATTTTAATTTTATATGGAAATGTTTATAAAAATGCATTTGCATACGTTATTTTGATCACTATTGAAATCCAGAAAAATTGCATTCAGCACTTTGACAGTCTAAAATTATTTAGTATTTATAATGCATTATAAATTACATATCCTATTATTTTTTTTGTTTTTGTAAAAACAATTATTCGTACAAATCAAAATATTTGTTAAACCTTTGGGCTTATATTAGAAAAAAATTAACGTAACGTCACTTTATTCAATGAATTATCTGATGAGTAAGTGCAAATCATGGGCAAAAATTAACTCGTTCATAGTAAGGAGTTATTTGAAAAAAAATAAGTCTTTATGTAACTTATTCAAACGTAACATAACTTTTATATTAACTTCAAATTTTTTACCCATTTCCCAGAGATACTTGGATATAATATATATAACTATATAAGTATTCAATATTGGAATATTCAGTTAGTTAGGTAAATAAATAGGCTATAGATCCTAATAATAATTACTACATTGCACACTTATTTTTGTTCCAATACTAGAAAATATGTTATAGAAATAATAATATTAGTAAGATTTTATTTTTATTTCACAAGGTATTTTGCTTATTATTTTATTCATTTAGAGTGTCATATTTAGGTATAGTTATTTACGTATTATTTAAAAGTACATTATAATATTATAAATAATAAATGTAGGCGGTATAATACATTTTTAGAGGGTTAGTTTAGTTTTAATTTTATAAATAATTTGAATTCAAACAAATCATAAAATTACTATAGAAGTTTAGTTACTCTTCGAAAGTTTCTTTATAGATGATACAATATAATATAATAATATAAAATAAGCATATTATAATGTTGTGTATATATAAAAGAAGGTACCTACGTAATGAAGTAAGTACCTAGAATCATTTTCAAGTAAAAATTCAAACAAATTTAGATAATTAATTAGAAACCAAGTTTATATATAAAATAAAATGAAAATATGTACACTTAAAGAGTTAATGCCTACCTAAGTAATATTACAATTTAAAACTTTTGAGCTGCTTAAAATGTTCATCCTAACCAGTAACCATAATCATTGAATTAATTTGTTTTATAGGAAGGTGTCTATAGGCATAATCGTGTATTAGATTCAAAAAAATATCGTCTACACTCTTTTTAAACGATATAAAATAATATTTTATTCAGAAACCTTTCACAGAAATATAAATTTGTTAAGTATGAATTATAGATCGCTATATTATTTTCAATAACTATTGACGTATTGGTTATTACGTAAAACGTACTACTATTGCCTAACGTATGCGATAGATGTACCAAATTGTTATACAATTTCGGGCCAAAGCTATACAATTTAATCATTTGTGTATTATAATATTGCAAGCTAACTATATGCACATTCTGTATAGTAGTTAATAGAATGATTATGGTTGTATAACGTCTTGAAAAACTTATTTAAAAAAGATTTATTATTTCATTATTATTACCTATTTATGGTAAAACTTTTCCACGCATTATTTATGAATTAGGGAGCCCAGTAAGTTCGGTACATTTTGAACACTGGTCAAAGAGCTATACATATGTCTACAAGACTACAACTACTGTAGTCTATAGATTATTATATAGGTAGTGTTACCTCTATGTTATACGTGTACATAATATAGGTACAAAATTCAAGGTCCTAAGTCAAACAACTATAATTATTTAATACAAATCATTGTCCTTGTAAACATATTATAAGAGTATTATTTGGTTTTTTCTTTTTGGTCGACGGAACACAGTACCGTCCTATAGGAAAGAACGCACTGGTGGAAACTGAAAATGTGTGTCACAGTATTTTTTCCCGGGCGTTTCGTCGTCAAATCTGACGCGCGAAAGGCCATTCGGCGGCCATACAGTGTGACACTTGAGGCTGAAACGGGAATTAATCCGGGTGTAGTGGCATCATCGCGGTTAGCAACTCCTATCGTTGACGACGGCCATTTCGGAGCACACGATTTCGATTATCGCACGCAATGTTGGCAAATCGATACAATAATCGGTTCGATTATTGTTGTTATTATTATTATTGCTTTATTATCGTCTTGTGACCGTACAAATAGCCATTAGGTAACTCATAACCTCTGTACTGCAAATAATACTACAATTATTGTAAGTACCTACAGAAATTGAATAGCCAATATTGCTGACCACAAAAAAACCTGTGCACCACTTTAACAAGCGATTAGATTTTTGTTGTTATTCAGAATGCAACGGTGTAAAATCACACGACTTTCACGTGAACGTCACGTATCTACTTCGTGGTAGTAAATTCTTGTTTCGGATGTATAATATGTATATCAACAATATAACCTACGTAGACAATATTCAATATTGAACGTAGGTGACCTATCTATATGTATAACGCTGTAGAAGTTCGATTTTCTGGTATATTATTTAATTGTTAACTATCTCAAATACGACTATACAGAGTCTATACAGTGCCCACTCATCCATTCATTCAAAAAGAGTTTTTTTTTTATATTTACATGAATTGTACAACATAGCAAAAACGAAGTCTGATTGTATTTACGTGTTTTTCAGACACGTGTCTGCTATTAATTGATTTTTTAGTAGGCACAACTCAGTTATGTAAAACTATGCTTAAGTTAATAAAATATAATAACGAATGTGCCTCAGTAAAACTCAGTCCTCGATATTTGTTACGATTAAGTGATTTTTAGTTGAACTTTCACGATATACCTATTGTGCTTAATTGTCATGTTGACATCATGGTCATCATGGCTATATACCTAGTGTTTGAAAATTTCAAGAAATTTCAAATTGTGAAATATTTTATTAAACATTTCAAATGCCTGAAACCTTTCAGTATGTATTTTAATAAATTTTTTTTTTTTAATAAGTTTTATATTTATATATACATAATTGTCATAAACTACTTTCATAATTGTATGGTACATTTATACCTAACCTTTTGTTCACTTATGATTTCCTCTCTAAATACGTAACTGCTAAGCTATAATAAATAACATTTAAGGTATTGGAAGCTTAATAAAAAAAAATAAGCAGAATATATCTTACCTTTGGTATAATAAATTTAAAACGGTATTCAAAATCTTTATATTGGCAAAAAAACATATAAAAATGTTTAAATGATACAAATATACAATATTATACATATTATTTACTATATAGTAGTATATTATGTCAACCACAGCGCTCATATTCCATTAATATAATGATTATACCTAATAATCTTGGACTATATATAATTAAAAATTTATAGTTGATAAAATAACCATCTTTAATATTTGTATCAACAAAATTTTCAACGTTTCAAGTTTTTGTACGATATTTCATAGGTACTTCAAACACTACATAGACCTAACGGTATTGACGTAATGTAGGTATATCTGTAAAATAAATAATAATATTATACTTTTTTTTGTGTTTTTAGTGAATAAATATCATGCCTACCAATCATATACGAATAAAAACAATAATTTGCAAGACAGTCGTCGTCTATACGAGCAGGCAAACGTCGCTGAAACGAATCTGTTGTTATTGTTGACCTCTGTAGTGTGACGTCTTTGTGTATGTACGTTTGACAACGGAACACGGCCGCGACCGATCGGCCATTTTGAATTTTTGCGCATTCCCGAATTATTCACGACAATTTAAGAATTCTCGTTTTCTGATATTAAAATTACATCGAGCGGTGTAAAAAGATCACAGATAGGTTTAGTTTTTACCAATCTACATTTATTGTACCTACGCGTAGGTATATTGCATATTGTATATTTTTCCGACGATTAATATTATCGCTGCTGTAATATTACTGCTTATTATTATTATTTATGCGTGATTTACAAACATAATGTTGTAGGTAGGTAACTATAAAAAGTTTGTGAAAATATCGTTAAAATTCATTAAAATTGCAAAAAAGTAGATTTAGGTAGACTATACAGTATATACAGTATACATATAGGTATTTGACATGCCTATTAAATATATAATATAGATGATATTATATGACATATAATATTATAATAAGCAATTTAGTGATTATTTAATGTTGATTTATATGTAGTTTGGTATACCTAAACCAAACTTCTCACCTATAATAACAAATATATTTTATTCCCATCTATATAAGAAAGATTTCAGGTTCGTATTTGCAATTGCAATTACCTGTGTATCGATGATTATTATAAGTTATCAAATTAAACATAATATATACCTATATAGGTAATACAAATAAAACATTAGAATAACGAACATGTATATATATATATATATATTGTAAATATAATAGATACATATATGAATTAATAATCTGTATAACCTATAATATAGTATATAATAAATATTATTTGCATATGATTGGTACCTAGGTACTTATAGGCAGGTATGGCCTACGTCATATATATTCTGCCACATGAAAAGGTGAGGAGTGAGGACATTCAGACGTGGTATCCGATGACATCATGGATTTGTTTTTTTATTATTATTATACACTGATATTGTTAGTATACATTTGTTATAGGTATAAAATCAAATACTCATTATACACCATGCAGCGTCGTGTATAGTGTTGTACCTATATAATATATTCCGTTTGTCTTACTGCGCAAATATGTAATGTAGGTACCTTAATATTATCTATATAATATCCATAAATGCATAAAGCCTATAAATGTATAATAGGCAATTGGTTATAATTTAAAAGTGCTTACGCAATCTATATATTACAGATATGTTTTTAATGTGAACAACAAAATCTTTTATCAACAAAATATTCTCAGTTGTATTTTATACTTTCACCGAACGTATCATCGCCGTGCGTCGTTTGGTCGTCCGCCATTTTTAAAATCAGATTCCGAACAAAAAAATAACTTTATCTATGTATATGTGTTTTACACTTATACTGTACATATACCTAGATAAATATGACATTTCAAAAAGTTTTTAGAATAGGTAACGAAAACATAATATAATAGCCAACTCTATATTATATTATGTATTTTACGTTTCTTTTTAAATTCAATATTTTTGAAAATGTCTAAAGCAACTTGTAAGTATACTAGATGACATATAGATAACATAGGTAGCACAGGTAGGTAAGGAATAAAATAAAAATACATTTGTGCTGTCAGAACAGCTCTCCTTCATTACTCTCTCCAAAACCATTTTTTTTTAAGTTTAGGTATCATAAATAATAATATATATGTTTAAATGTAATAAACTAATACCTATTAGTATATATATTACAATACCAAAAAGTAAATAATTGTTAACATTTACTGATGTATAAATTTGGTTTTAGATAATATACATTGATATTGTACAAGTGTTCAGGGCTTACCTGTATATACTATTATATATTAATATGTTTGGCAAAAGCTTAAACTGCAACATTTAAAATTGGAATTAAGAGTAGATAAATAGATAAGTACACTTTTTTGATATGATATATGACTATATATGGTTCCTATAATATATGTATAATATACCTAAATAGTAAATATAAGAAAAGTAATAATAATATATAGAAATATAGGTATATCAAATAGTTCACTTGAATTTTTGTGTCGAAGCTATAAGTCCCCTAATTTCTGCCTATACCGTATATAAAACAAAAGTTGTAATTTTACATTTAATTTTTTGCTTAACTTCAGTTTCGTGATATCAAAAAAAATCTATATGTCATATTATGTATGGGTATAAAAAAACATATTCATATAGGTACCTATATTATGCTATGTATCAGAATTGGGTAACTATACCTCTTTTAAGTGGCCCGTGCTAAATTTTAAATTTCTTTATAAAAATATAAAATGTAGTTTTAAATATCGTATAACGTATGAGGGTAAAGTTAACATCTTTAAACTTTTTTATGTGTTCTCTGGCTCGCTTGATTTTCGCACTTTCTAAATTGGCTCTCTAGTAGCTAGCTTTGAATTGCCAATCTCTGCTATATATTATGGCAATTAATGGAAATACTATACGTATAATATAATATATTATATATGTCTATATAAGTAGTTAATAATTATATGTTATAACTTATAATATATTCATGACTTTAATTGAGCTAAATATTACTTGTACAATTCTTATTGTACTGAAATACTGAGTCATATACATATGCTCTGGGATTCGGGGTCATATGCTTCACTCCAATATAAAAGTCGTCGACGAGCACAGGAAATATATTCGTAAAGTCCAGGCTGCCGTTGCCAAGCAACCATGCGCGTGCGCATTGAGTACACGGTTTACTTCGATGGTTGCGTAGGAATATTACATAGATCTTGTATTAAATAATATTATATAATATATATATATACGTGAAGAGGCCAGAGGGTATATTGATTAATGTTTGGGGTCCTATTCCCTAACAACCGACACCGTTGCTATCCTTTTTGTAAGCTTTCCATTATTATTACATTACACCGCAGTGCTGCACACCATCGTCAACTAAGTTTTTTTTCTTCAGAGTTTAGGTACCTATCTATATAATTATACCTGTAATGTTTCATTATCCAAAGAATGTCAATATTTTATTAAAAACTGGTACTTGCCTATCCTGTTTTACAGTATAGCCGGTATAGGCGGTATACATCCGTGTTTGATTATTCTTACCAATTAATCGGTTATTATATAGATACCTAAATAGCTATAATTCATAAGCTGTAATCTAAAAAAAAATATGTAAAATATAAAATTGAAACCAAAGAAGAGAAATCTTAAATTGTTTATAATAATTAAAACAAGTTTTTTCTCTATACTTTTCCTCAATTCCAAAAAAAATAATAGAATGGTACCTAGGCTATAACTATCCTAAAATATTAAAATAAATGTACCTGAGCCATAATCCTTATATATATTAAAATTTTTAAAGCCCAATATTTCTTCTTACCTTTTATATCTTTTATAGGTATATATATACCTACTTCCTGTACAATAATATTTTAGAATAAATTAATATGCATGAGTATAATATAATATTAATTATAGGTACCTCTACCATATAATATAGCCTGTTATATTTACCAATTGAAATTGTATTATGAATGTGGTGAAACATCTTACATTAATTATAGTTATATTATCATGCTGATGTCAAACAATACATTTGAATAATATTATATTCTAAACGAAGCGATGAATGTATTGATTTTACAATGATAAGTGTTTTTTTTGTGTCTGAGTACACGATAAATAGTCTAAATAATGCTTCGATTTTCAACTTCAATATATGTTGTCCGATGAGAAAGTGAATCTAGTCGGTACTTTTGAGAGGTCAAAATTTAAAATTCCCATCAGTTTTCAATAGTTTTCATAAGCACCGGGAAAAACAAAATAAAAATTAAGGTAAAACGGGAATTTTTACGCACAATTGATTTTGGTTTTTGGTGTAACTCTACAACAAATTATCGCATATTCATTAAATTCTCTCTGGTTGTTTATATTAGTATTTTCTATGAACGATTAAAATGTCCAAATATTTTTATTTATTTTGAACTGTTTAGGGAAATTTTCAGTTTCCAATTTTTAAGTTTTTTTTTCCATTAATGTCAATAAAATGTTATTTGTTGAGTAAAAAGCTTGACAATTTAATACAAGGCTACTAATATATCGTAACAATGATATTTCAAAAATATAAAAATCCAGTTTCATAACTTTTTTTTTTATTAGCATTTAAAATTCAAATTTTGACAAAATACGTCAAAATCACAAAAAATTGAAAATTGTTTTTAGTTAAAAATTCATAAAAATTTGAAAACTAAGTTTTGAAAATTTCATTCAAGAATCAAGATTCCTCATAAGTATTCCTCACTTCTTCTTCTTTAAAAAAATATCTACCTGAAAGTCAAATTAAATTTTTATGAACGTTAAAATTTTTCCAATATTGGATATATTCACTCAATTTTTCATGTAGCGATTTTATTATTTTGTAATTCAAACAAAATAACTGTAGATATTTGAAATTTATATCATATATTTATTTTATTAATTCCCTATACTTGATAAAATGTTCAAAATATTTTGACTTAGTTTGACCTGTTTACGGACCTATTTTGTTTACAATTTTTTAAGTTTTTTTTTTATATAAATGTCAATAAAATGTTATTCGTTGGGTCAAAAAGCTTGAATACAAGGCTCCTGATATATTATTATAATAATAGTTGAAAAATATTAAAAATACACATGTGAAATTTTTTTATAAGCATTTAAAGTTCGAATTTTGACAAAATACGTAAAAATCACAAAAAATGAAAATTATTTTTAGTTAGAAATTCATAAAAAATTTTCTTTTTCAACTTATGATATTATCCCAAACATTGACGCTGGTAGGTCATCGTTATTTGTCAACCTATAAGATTTTTATACGACACGAAAACATACTCGTGCATTGTTATTTCCGTTGAAGACGAATTAAAAAAAAACCCGGTTTTAATATAATAAAACATGTATTTCTCTAACATAATATGGAGGCGTACAGAAGTATTTCAAAAAATTTGAACCGGGAAAAAGTGCTCTGCCGTGGGACAGCAACGGACAACGTTGTTCCGTCGTATTTTATTATCATCTCGCCTCAATCATCAATGTGTGTTTATAATAATAATACGTGGGTAACATTTTGAGCGCGGTTTATATATTATAATGATATTATGTGCCTGCGGAGGGCATTATATTTTGTCGGTGCGCAGTACCTATACGCACGATAATATTATTCTCGGTCCCCAGAGTTCTGCGCGTCGAGCGTTGTGCGCGTCATTTTGGTTTACACACGACGACGACGCCATGTAAGCACATAATATCATATACATACTCGCAATATACATATATATATATATATGTACCATACTATTTTATGTATATAGCGTGAACTGTGGGCAACACATGTCGGGTAACGCCGAACCATCTGCTCGCCCCCTCTGTTATTACAACTCCCCCCCGGCCAACAATTACCCCTCGTCGATACTCGTCGACAGCGGCGGCTTGCGACCTACGGATATGTGCGCGTGTACGCGCGTGCGCGCGCTTGCGGGACTGCGTGAGACTGTGTACAGTCGTATAATGGTGGCCCGCGAACGCCCGCTCACGCCAACAAATCCTCCGCCGCCGTCTACTGCGCAGAAGCGAAGAGCCCCGCTGTTGTTGACCTGCCGGCGGCGCTGCGCGTGCACGAACAAAGACCTTGGCAGGCGTCGCGCGTGGCCGGGCTCGTGAAGCGGGCGCCGTTGCCACCGCCGTTTCCACCGCCGCCCACCCACCGCGCAACCCGCCGCGCCTAAACCCCGTTCCGACGACACCTCCGCGCCAAGGTGCCGACGCCCAACCACACTGCCGCCCGTCCGCCGCGTCCAGGCCGCACCAAAACCATCGCCGTGCCACGCATTCTCCCCCCCCCCCAACACTCCCACAAAAATCGACGGCCCGCATACACGGTTACATGCCGTGTGAACGTGTGTCGCACTGTGCCGCCTAAAATAATGTTAACAAAATAATATTAGGTATATGGTTTTAAGTACACAAAGTATGAAATTATATTACGTTATAAATCGTTATACCGACTATAGTGGCCACTTTTCCAATATATTATAACGTATAACCTCTTTAAAAAAGTTTTGAATTTATTCATTTCGGTACCATTATGACAATATGTGATCTAGATATACCTAGGTACGAAACATGCACGATGAAAACTATCAATTTTACTCCTTTTCAATAATTTTTACAGCGAGAGTGCTACAGTGAGAAACTGACGAAGTTGTAGTTTATACTGAGCCGATTAACAATTATTATTGTTTACTTTACATACTTAATGTTAATTTTCAATTAATACAAATAGTTAATACAAATGTATTCTGACAAATGTCACATGTATCAAATATAAATACAGTAGAGTCCCGCTAATCCGGTCATCGCTAATCCGGACAATTTATATGTTTCATATTTAGTATGTACTCATGTATAATATATATATTCGGGAAGGTCTTCATAATAAAAATAACAATGTGTACCTAATATAAAATTGTAAATCAATAAATTTTGAATTCGTATAAATACAAGAGGTGTTTTTTGTCAGTACATACATTTATTGTGTTATTATTTATAGTGTTTATTAATTAAGTAAGTTAAAAAAAACGTCATTTCGTTTAATCCGGAGAGAGTCCCGGTCCCATCTAGTCCGGATTAACGGGGCTCTACTGTACCTACAAATTATTATAATACACATATTATTTACTCGATAATAAGATATTGCTTATTTTACTTTATTTATACTTTTTTAGCCTATATAGAGTATTTATTTATTTCGTCTACACATCTCTAATACCACAATATCGGAAATATTTTTTAACAGTAGAAATAATAATTCTTAAAACAACCATGATTTAGTATTTTCTTAAATATAACTCTTGTAGGTAGGTAGAATACAATCATATTATGGTGTAAAGTGACTATATATACACGAATTATGCCACTATGGCTACTATACCTGGATTGATATGAATTGTATTTATTTATGATCATGTACATATTATTTAGTATCTTTGATGCGTACAGCATATATATATATATTAATTTGTATACGTAGGTAATAGGTATATACATACCTATTATTTGTAGCTGCGACTAAACAGGTTTTTGAGCGTCAAAAATCACAATATTGCTTATTTTTTGTAAGAATATGTAGTTTTATTCTATCTACGTCCCGTTGTTAGTAATATAGTATATACAAACGAGATACCATTAATTAATAATTATCGTATACAAACCGATAATACATTATTTACGATAAATGAAATAACGTAGTACGCGCTGTAGTAGTATGAAACCAGCAAATCGCTGACTACGCTTAATCTATGTAACTTATTATAACATCATGAAATTATTTAAACCTATAGAAGTTATGTTCAGAATTATTGGTTTCTAGTTTTGACAAGAATCGTTTAAATATCAGCATAAGCAGGAACAAAGTTATTATTTGTTATAAAAATCAGTAATATTTATTTGTCTTGTAATGATAGAATACTAGAATAGGTATATAATATATATACTAACAAAATATATACAGTCAACTATTGTACCTATTAAATAAGCCATTTTAATAAAATCTTACTTAATCATATTCCTTTAAAATTTAATTCCACGTACATTACAGACATAATACTATAATCAACGTGCCTAGTCAAATTTTTTTTCCGTGTTAATATATGATGTATATAGAACTTTTACAATATTAAGCAATGTATAATGTATATGTACCTTTAACTATACAAACAGCATAATATTATTAAATAATTTAACAATGGTATTTTTCTTAATAATCCAACATGCCACTAGTCGCTCAGGGAGATTGAAATGATTTTTACCCAAAATATAATATACGACCAAGTCCATTCGGAAGACTACAAATTCACAATATTAGACCAACTTTGGGGCGAGAGAGTTCGAGAACGACTTATCGACTTGTTGTTTATCTGCAATTGGCACATTTGAGTGTGGCTTAGATATGTAGCACCTACCTACAGTTTTAAAATGTTCAACCATAGCCTCATAATATATGATAATCGTGGTTACTGTCAGTTCTTATTTCCTTAACAATAAAAATAATAAAAAGCAGAATTTCATTACTGAATATGTGATTATCGAATGGGGTATGGGAGTAAATAGAGTGGTTCATCAAACAATCCGAAGTCATAAGGCTTGCAGCACCCCGAGATTTTCATTTAAATTGCGTCCCCGTGTTTACTGTTGGACATTCGGTGTGGTATAGTGTATCAAACATATATTTTATGAATAAAGAATATACCCACGCGTGTTACATAAATACATTGTACAATATAATATAATATAATATATATATATATACACAAAAAGGTTGCTGACCTTCTCTTCGGAGTACACAGCACAAAGATACAATGTATAATATACGTGTACGGCCATATTATTTATACGTTCCTACTATATGCTTAGTAGGTAGTCGTTAGTGCAGCGTTTCGAGCGAATATTTTCATTTTTTTTTTCTCGTACAAACTATGCACAACGTACAAACCATATTATTGTGTTGAGCCTGCAGTGGTGGGGAATACAGTTAGACCGAGTTTCCGTCGCATTCGGCGTCCCCTCGAGACTGTGCCCCCCCGTCCTATCAACACATACCCACAATGTACTCCTATACAGATACCGCAATAGCTAATAAAGCACACGTGTACGAATAGGCGGAATTGTGGGCTTAACTTGCTACGCTTGGGACGTTTCCTCTTTTTCTTAAGTTCTTTAATTACGTGTAAGACATTATGACTTAATGTTTTTTTATGATTTCAAAATGTACCTATAACTAATTTACATTTAGGTATAATTAACGACGTAAGTGTTATGATGCGCTAGGCTCTAATGTTCGCATGTATATAGGGCGTTGACTTTGTGTATTCACAATGAGTTGATTTTTTTTCCTACATAACTCGATAGTTAATAATATTATAAGAAATAAATACATTTATAATATATATTTAAAATGTAGACTCAACGTTAATAACTAATAGAAAAAAATATAATCTGTAAGTTTAGTGAAATATTAAATTATAATAAAGTAATATTATATCAAACATTAAAATGTGTTATTGGATACCTATATTGTGTAACCAAGATAAAATATCGACAATTACATAACTGTAGATACAAAAACTAATATTTATACTCCCAATTTAAAAAGTAGAACCACTCAACAACCGAACTAATCCATGATATATATATAGGCTGTCTTAGTCTAGAAACAAGAATACATATTATAATATATTACGTAAAAACGCATTCAATTATGTAATTTTTAACCTTATGTATAATTTTTACGTGATTCAGAAATTTAATTTTTGATATGGGTAGCTCATCACCGCAATGATCAAAATTACATATAATTTATCATACTACCATTTGTTACAATATTCAAAAATTGGTTTATTTAATAAAAAAATAATTAAAAATACAAAAACATACCTAGGAATACAAAAATGTTAGAATTACGCGTTTTATCGTAAAATAAAAATAAATTGAAATATTTATTAATACTCTCGTATGATTTTGTTCTCAGTACCTACCTAGTACGTTGTAGTGTAAAATTACATCTGAAGTCAACAACTACTTCGTTAATGTATATCTAACTGTCTGAGAATCCGTAATTTTAAAAGGATGTTAACATTTTTAGCGGACTATTATAATATTATATTCTTTATCCTCGACCTACGTGCTGCAACAAATAGACAAACCATATAATCACCCAAAATCTTTCTTTTTTTCTATAGTTTTTAAAGAATTCTTGAACAAATCATAAAAAATAATATTTATTGATGAGTTTTTATTGTATATTTGTAATTATTATTTTACATTACTTTTATAGATATCTATTTGGCTTTTAAAATAAATAATGTGCTATACATTTAAATAAAGTTGACATTAAAAAAAAAAAAAAAATAACAACATTTTAATTCCAAGTTTTTAATTCCCTGATATTTTACTCTTAGATTTCTTAAAAACCAACCAAACCTGATTTCACGTTAACGCGTTTTGGCTATGTTACGTGTAGGTCAGATGAATAGAGAGACAACGAATAGTGCGTTGAAATTCTCTTAAAGTTAATATTTAAATATTTTATAGGTACTTAAAAATTAAAACATTGGTATCTATATATTAACCACTCAATATATTTGTTATTGCATTCTAATTACAAAACTATAGTAGAAAAAACAATTGTATTTGATTATTAGAAAATTTCAGATAAACATGTCAGCTGAACTCAATTGTAGTTAATTATGCTGAAAAAATACATTTTACATATCAGTATATCACTGTCAGTATACTCACGGAAACCTAAAGTAGGTACTTAGCCTGTATGGCTCATATTTATTTTTAAGTTTGAAACAAAAATGAAATGTACCTAATAACAAGTCAAATTATACTTATTTATTTATTGAAAAACTAATTATTAGAATTTTTTTTTGCGTTTTTGATTACAACATAGATATGTGTAAATGTATTTACCTACTGTTTAATTACTATTTTTTTTAAATTTCCGTAGTAAATATTTTCTTTATACCTAGTTTTATTTGGTTGGTATACCTAGTATTTTCAACAAATAATTTGTATTTGTTATTTATTAATTTATAAACTATTCATTATAAAACGTACTTATCAGTATTATTAAATCTATGTGACCATGAATCATAATACATATTTTTATTACCAATCAAATGAGAAATAGTAAAAACTGAGAAGTATATTATCTTAGTAGGTATGTAGGTAGGGAGTAACCTGATAAATGAAATAACTTTTGTTCCGATCAATTTTTTTTACTTTTTTTTATATATATAATATAATTTATTGACTTTTAAATTACACGTATAATGAAACATTTTTTATTTTTTATTACTGTAAATAAAAAATTCAAAATTTTTTTCTGTAAATTCGGTTTTCTTAGAAAGTTATGACTGTAAAAACATTTATTTAAGTCATATTATAGGTATTTTATTTAAAATTTTTTTTTGAAAACCATAATTCTTATTTAGTAATATCGATCCGGTCGTAAAAAACTTTTAAAATTCAAAAAATAAAAACTGTTTTTAAATATGTTAATATCATTTTTAGATAAGTTGGTACTTGATAAAATCTAAATATTTTTTTAAATCACTATACGAAAAATTTATTTTTTTTTCAATAAAATAAATGAATAACAATTGTCAATGTTTATTATTTTCATATATACGAATATTAGTATATAACCTATGTGGTGAATTATATCATCTACCTAAGGAAAATATGATGGTTATTATATATACACCAATAATATAAATAAAAGTACCTATAGGGAGGTACTTATATTTATTTATAATAGTTGTAAGACAGATAGAGGAAGCTATAATGAACACACAAATTAAGATTTTGATTTGAAAATCGGACTGTGTAATCTATAGAAAGTGCTTATTTATGTATTTATTATAATGTATTAACTTAAATCTCATAATGTTCAAAGTTAAAATACATGATAATTTAAATATATTCAGATATTACATTTTTCTACAGTCTTTGTTGAAAAACACGATACGTAGTTTTGAAAATTATCAATGTCATTAAAATATTATTAGGAACTGTTTTCTAAACAGCGTAAAAAAACTAATTTACAGTAAACGAATAACATATAAGTAGGTACAGATTAAAAATTAAAAATTAATTAACTGTTTATTCAAAAAAGTTGGTTTACTTAAAATAGATTTAAATTTATTATTAATGACTAATAAATATATTTTTGAACATTAAATTATGTGATATTATAGAGGAAGTTATTTATCTAGTTCTTAAATCAGTATGACAAGTATAAGAAGTAAGAACCATATATTATATTATATAAGCTCAAAGTGGTGGTTATATACGGAATCAACAGTTTTGAATCATTTTAATGTAACATTTTAACTGTAGGTATATTGTCGTATAAAAAAATTATTTTCAATAATATTTATAGCTTATTATACTATACATTTTATACATTGATCTTTGTTAAACTATATTATACATATACGTCTAAGGGTGACATTGAACCATAGAGTAATGAAAAACCACATTCGATATAATTGGTGTAATTATACCTATACAGGTATACCTACATATTATGCTAACTGCGTATTATATTTGATAAAATTACATGTATGATACTTTAATAATTGATAAATGATTATAATTAATAGTAATAATATAATATTATTATGTATAAAAAACAATGACAACAGGTCAAGGGATTGTATTATAAACATCACACAACAAACACTAATTCATAATCAACTACCTATATGGCTATATAGTATAATTTAGAAGTCAGTGAGAATAAAAACTCGTCTTAATGATTTGATGGACAAAATTAATCACATTTTTTGCATGATGTTTGAACTCTAAACGTCTTTCATGTTAAATATTTAATTTTTATCTACTAGCTTTTTCTTTATTGCGTACGACCAAATAATTAATTTTTTTTTTTATCCTACACCTCTTCCATAATACAGTAATATTATTATTATTATTAATCTCTCTGTTCTGTATTTTACTTATATTATTTATATTGCGCCATATAGTTGTTGATTTTTACATGACTACTGACTCGTAATAATAATTTATACATTTTGTTATGATATAATATTATTGTAACCTACGTCCAAATATATATTATGGTATTAGTATGTAGTAGGTATACTGTATTAGTATCGTGGCCCATTACAATGTTTTTTACTCGAATCCTCGTATCTTATTATAATATATGATAGTATGTCATTGGGTCAGTCGTTTATTACGTTTTACAACAGTTCGAACAGTAGAACTTCATAATGCATTGCTATAAACTTATTACTTCCATGACGTTAAAAAACAACACAACACCAACCACTGACGGTTTGACGGAATTCGAAGTTTGGTCCCGGCATTGCGCAGCAGGTGGGATATCGGCCGCTGTGTCTAAAACCGTCTCCGCTCCCCTGGATCGCATCAGAATGCACATGCAGGTAGGTGTGTTTGCGCGGATGCGGCTGTGTTGTGTACAGAGTGATAAAAAAATAATACCTCATCTTTGAAAATCTGTATATTTATCAAAAGAAACGTGATGGAAAAGTCTAAAAATCAATATATCTTAAATATACCCACATATAGAAAAACATAGATCAGGGCTTCGATATAATAGAGGCTAGTGAAAAAGAGCTTAACTATATGAGCTACCTGGTGGCCGGTCGTTGTGGCCAGTGGGTTTACCTTTTGTACAAATAGGCATGAACAGAGATAAATGTCAATGGGGTAGACATCTCTCGGCAACCAAATGAAACTTCAGAAAGTCATCTAAACACGACTGCAGAGAGCCTCTAAATCACTGTTTCTTCTTTGCAGAGATCTCGATTTTCAAAGACATGGTGTTATTTTTGAATCACCGTGTATATAATATTATACAATATACATATTATTATTATTATTATTATTAACATTTTGGCGGCCTATGCTATTGTATGCTATCGCCGGCCGAATGCTCTTTCCATAAAAAAAAACCAGAAAAATATAATTTAAAAAACCGGTATGACGTTTATGAAACGATATCCGAGAGTCATCGTCTGAAATGAATATAGTGTGCTGGTAATTACCTATTTCATGTCTAAATAATACCTGCTGTATGGCAGCATATAATATACTTGCAGCGGATACGACGGGCGGACGTGTTTACAATTTTATCGTGATCGTCGATGGTAAAAAAAAAACGATAACAGCGTGCATGCTTATTAAAATGTGGCTGAAACGAAGGTTTTTAAATCGTGGCCCGCCTGTCGTAGTTTCCACAACACACAAATAGGTGACTAAGGTGACTATATTATTCAAATGATTTCGAAACACATCTCGCTCGTCTATATTATAGTTAGATACCTGCTGCGACGCCGGTATGGTTATATAACTTACAACACCTGCCAGCCATTAAAGATTATAAAACACAAATACACAAATCGGAGGACACCTATGACATGCACGATTAATGTATATAATATACAAAGTATAGTGGATACTAGAATCAAAATAAAATATATTATTTTTTTTATTGCATAACATACCTTGAATATTATATATAAGTATATAGGTAGGCGTAAATTAATATATAGTGATGATATCTGATGGTGTCATGTGCTTATACGTCGTATAAAATATGTGTGTGTAGAATAAATATTAACCGGAATAGAAAATATTACTATGACCGTTTAAATAAAAATACCGAATAGACTTAATTTAATTTGTCATCAGTCATCACCGACAATTGACTGTGCTATAGAATGTACGTAGACAGTATAGGTATCCATATAGGTATAGGCAGAGTGTTATTTATTAATTTATATTGTACAACTTGTACAATTTGGTCATTGTGGTATGAATTTCCTTGGATTTATAGTTTATATAATGCAACTCATGACTTCAAGGTAATATAATATAGTATATGTAATATAATACCGACTGCCCGAATACGTCAGTGAGGAACAGGGCCGGATTTGACGGAGGGTTTTAAGCGCACTTCCCGCTTGGCTGCAGATGTTTGGATGGCGTACCCGTCCGGGCGTATGTCGGAATAGTATAAAAAAACTGTTTTAATGAAAGTGATGGATTTTTTTATCATTAGATGATATTTTAGACGACTTTGCAGGGAAAAAATCATGAAAAGTATCATATTTATAAAAATGTATTTGTTTTTAACAATTTTGATTTAAAATCATGTCAACTCAATACTTGTTTCTCCTCAGACCCACGCGCAACGTAAATAATAAGCTTTCACCTAAAATCGTTTTTTTTTTTTTTTATAATTATTGAGAAATCTTAGAGTGAAATCAACTATTGCAAAAATTATAGAGGATAATATTTTTGACGGTATGCCATATCGATTTTATATTTTATTGTTATATGACTTTGTATTCGACTTTTAAAATAAATAAAAACATTTTGTAAATTTAAATTATGTTTAAATTATTTTGAGACAATATTTAGTCAAATCGATATGCTATGCGCTCAAAAATATTATTTTCTATCGTTTTTGTAATGAGTAGTATTACTCTAATATTACTCAAAAACATAAAAAAAAACAATTCTGCGTAAATGCGTTTGTCTGTTGCACACTTGCATGTGGGCCAGAGAGAGAAAACAAATAGTGAACTGAAATTCTCTTAACTCATTTTGACTCTTAACTACAATTTACTGTGTGTAAAAATTTGAAAATATTAAATTTAATTAAACTGCAATTATAATTTACTATAATTGTAACTGTTGTGAAGATTTAATTTCAAAATTGTAATAAATAAAATGTTATGAGATTCATAAAATTATTTTTACTCTTCAAATAATGAAGGTTTAACTAAGTTATTATAATATTGGTATCTTAAAATGAATTTTTAAATTTGTGATACATAAACAGTGGTATTCCAAACTTGAAATAAACACGTTTTAGGTATAAATAATTATAACGTTCAAGTTTGCAAGTTTGCAATTTTGTTTCCTTAATTACTTAAATATTCGGTATTTCTTAATTTTTTGACTGCTAGGGCCCTAAAAGATTTACCCAGGGCATCTGAAAGACTAAATCCAGCCCTGGTGCGGACATACAAACGTTATACAACATAAAACTGAAACTCCTGAAAATTGTCAATAAGTTTTAGCTGGTCCCCTGTTTAAATCCATGTTTTTAATTATGTAATACTCAGTCTCTAATGCTATAGGTACTGGCTTTTAATTTCACTGGAATATTTCGACATGTCTATTTGAAAATACCGAAAATCAATAATTATTTACTATTCACAATTGTTTTGTATAGACGTTGTTATTAAGTGTTACTTTTACATTTTTATAAGCTTAATAATGAGCGACGTCTAAAAAGATATTTATATTAAGTGAAAACTGTTAAACAACTAAAACTTATAGAAGAATGGAATAAATTATCAATATTTCGAAAGGAGTTTTTAAATAATGTGTGATAATTTGAGTGAGTACATATTATATAGGTACTTGTATTTTAATTGTTTACGTCTTATACCGCTTGTAATAATTTAAATTATACAAAACTGAATATGTAAATTATTTTAATTGTTAATAATACAATGCTTTCATAACAATTGTCTCAAAATGTGTTGTTGGCTGTCTTTTTATTTTATCTCAGAAATGAAAACTGAAGTATAGTAAAGTTGTTTTTCATACATCGCGCGTATGGAGGTCACTGTATTTTTTCAATTTAATTATTTATCCATATTATGGATACCTAATTAAATTTAAATCGTACGTAAAAACTGTATACGAATTCGAACAATCTCAAGCAGGTCAGCCGTCAGTACGATAACCCATTTTAAACGGAAAACAATATGATACAATATACCTAGTATTGAAATTATGATGTAATTTTTATAGTTAATTAATAAGAATTTAAAAAAAAATAAAAAATTGAGGGTACCGTGCATGTTTAGATAATTTAGATAGCATAAAAAGAAATAACAGATTGGCGTTTCGCAATCGCCCAATGTTAATTTATGGTGCTGATTGAACATATAGGTAGTCATCACGTGTCCGAACAATGTGACTCGTTTAACGCGTTTTGAGCAATAGGGCAAAAGGTTACATTATTTTAATATACTATCTACACAAATTACAATAACGTAATATATTTTTTTCTCTTTAAACATATTAAACAACAAGGTCAAAAGTTTACATCAAATTATTCTCATCGCAGGATCAATTAATACATTTCGACTTTTTTTTAATATACAACACCATACATAGTTTATTATCATTTGAAATATTGTTTCATACTTCCTATAGAGTTTTTTTACATATTTTGTGGAATTGATTTCTGGCCTCTAGAGAATTTTTACTGTACGTCAGTGTTGGGAATATTATTATTTATTGTTACCTGTGGATAAGCTGTGGTTAGCGATAGTATACTATTACATTTGAATTTATCGTATAAGTTCCTTTTAGCATTTTCGTCAAGGTGCACGAGTCATTAGACTTATACATTTGTAATATACCTATGTAGGATACTACGCTCAACCAATATGTTATCACGCATTAACCTAATTCAAGACGTGATCCGGGAGTACCTTGCGTATAAACGCATTTTTAAGTCGCATTAATTACAGTTATTCGGGTTCGTCTAATCGAATTTAACAATACCACTCAGTACAGTAAATATTATACTCTTTGAATGAAAAATGTGTATAAAAAAATCATTAATGCGCATTAATGTTTTTGGAAGGTATTTCGAGCTTTCAAATCCCATACCGTTATAATATTATAGAGGTATACCTACCATTTTTATACCACGGAATAGAGTAATCGAGTTGAAAGAAAAAAAAAACATTCACGTTGATGGTAACGACTTATGGTTTCTAACTTGATTTCAATACCTATACGTACAAATCGAAATAATTCTAATGCGCATTTACTCAAAAAAAAAAAAAAAAAAAACTCGACGATACTGTTAGGTTAAGAAACTGTTACGCAATGCAGGTCATACACGTGTGCGAGCATGTCTTATCTGCCTGTGAGTATAACGTATCGATGTATTAGTATTATTTATTACGGCCTGCGGGACACGGTCAAACGAAATACCTATATTATACGAGTACCTATTATACCTACCGAATACGTTGAACCGCCGCACATCATGCGACATACCTATACCGCGGTGTAGGAATTATTTAGTCATGTCCTGCTATAGCCGCCCGAATGCATCGTATAAAATAATAATAATCGTGACATCGTATGGGTATAATACGACATTTGGGGGGCGTGATTGTGCAGCCCGCGACGTGGAAACCGCGAGTTTCAAATATATAGGTACGACGTGGTATATAGATACACGTCCTGCCCGGCGGATTGGCTCGAATTAAAATGATTATAATATTATTGCGCATACCATCGCGATATTAACCACCGGTTGTTCCGAGAGAAAGACCGCGATGTGATGATAATACGCTGGTATTATAATATTGTGAGAACGCGGTTCTCTGCAGCAGTTCAGTATTCACCTCTTATAATATCGTATACAGGTATACGATGTTTTTGAGAGAAGGATAGAAACGCGACTCGCCCGTATTATATTATTATGTAGGCACGCACACACGTGGCAGCTGCAGCTAGACGGGACTCGTCCTTTGTAAGCCCCTGTCGTGTGTGAAGCCTATAATATAATAAGTGTACACATTTTTTTCGTTTTTTATAACGTGCGCAGGAATAAAACGTACAAAACAATATGGGCATTATTTATTATATATTATGCGGCCGCGATGTGTGTATACGATACGACTGCACCGCCGCTATTATATTATTATTATTATTATTATGCCCACCGCCTACCTATTATATTATTATTGTATAGAATCCATTATTGTGTTGTGTTCAAAATAAGTCTCCTTTTGTTATAATAAAACGCGATGCAGGGAGAAACTTGCACAACTCCGAGTTATCGATCGGGCACTATATGCTTTTTATTTTTAGTATCACGCCACTACTCTCGTCATTGATTTTTGTGTGACAAACATATATAACTAATTTTTTGTTATGTACCAGCTAAGGTTTCAAACACCAACCCACACCTTTTTTTAATTTTATATTCTCAAGTAGGGCATTTTTTCCGAACGTTTTATAAATATTGTTATAAAATATATATTGTAATTTCGAAGCAATGGTTTCTTGTTTATATTCAGAAATTGGATGTTTAATTGACAGCAATATATACAGCATACCTCACAAATTTACACGCGTAGTACATTGCTATATTATACTATTATGATCTTATGCATTCTTCAAAGTATATTATTCTCATACCGACATGTATTGAAATTTCAAACGTATGAATGAGACACTAAATTGTTTAAAATTTGGTATTATTAGTCAAGATACTTTTTCGAGATATATTGTACTGTAAAATTATTTATATTATGTAATATATTAATTTTATTCTTAATGAATAGCAGTGGTGTGTTTAAATGAAAATGTCTAATACAGAAGTTTCTATTATAAGATATCACCAGATGTTAGACAAGGGGACTCTACGAAAACGTTTATTTGACTCTAATAGGTAGAAAAAAATATAGTTTTTCGTCTCTACACTCAAGCGGTTTGAGGCTAAAATTAGAGCAAAATCACTTAAACCCAAATTAAAAGAGGAGAACTACACTTTGACTTTGGCTGAACGCCAGTTTTTTCTCGATTATTTTACCCTAAAGTAAGGTTCATAGATATTTGAAAAATGTTTAACGTGTATATAGTACTTTCATTTATAAGCATTTTAACAATATGTATACGAATAGAATTTATATCTAACATTATAAATTAGATATTTAGATGTACCTACAGGTGTAATTTGTATGGGTTTATTGCATTAATCAATTTAGTATTTACAATTGTTGGCATGCGATACAACTATAATAAAAAGGGAAAACGATCATAATGCTGATAGGAAATTAATAGTATATAGGTACGAGATTGGTTTTTTTGCTTATGATATTTACAATTCGTTTGTGTTTAAAAAGAGTAAAATATAAGGGAACTGAGATAGTTTTCGATGCTGCGTAGAAAGTAATATGGCATGGTTCCAGGCATTTCCGATTCGGGTTAAAAGAGTGAAAAGAAAATCAATACCCTTCGGGTCAAAGGCACTGTCTGCAAGCTAAGTGTATATAACGCGCAGATTGTCGTTTTTATTTCGACGAGGGTGGTTTGTACACAACGCACTCAATCTTTCTCTCTCTCTATCTCTCTCTCTCTCTCTCTCTCTCTCTCACACACACACACACACACACACACACGCGCGCGCGCACAACTCCCCGTTCCACTCTCTGTGTTTCACTGTACACACAAATATGTTCATGTTATACGCGCGCGAGGATTGTGGACTGGTCCATCGAACCATTTATTTGGGGTAAGGGATCTTCAACGAGTGTCAGTAGATTCGGTAGATTTACCCAACGGTTGCCATGGTGATTTAACATTTTGGACCATCGCCGCGGCCAAGCCACTGGCGTCCGGTAGACCTATATATCGATCGCCCCCTCCCGAAACCACAGCGTTCGTTGTGTCACCACCGACAAAAAACAACGACTTACCAATTAAATTTGGAATAGAATAATATTATTATGGACTACACGTTTTAATATTAGGCCGTTCAAAAAAATGAGAACGTAGTGTAGAGATATATAATTTACGTTTTTACGACATTCGTTATAATATTGTGTAGGTACATTTTCTTTTAATACATTTATAATCATAATATATAGTAGGTACCTAATAGTAACGGAGTATTTGGGCCCTTTTTAAAATATTAAATTTTTACCCCGGTTATTTTACTTATACAATTAAAGTTGTAATTAAACTTTTGATTAAATATTCATTTTTTACTCTTCAAAGTATAGTATTGATAAAATTTAAAAGAAAAACAATTAATTAATGGCGTTAAAAAATAAAACATTGGTACAGAGTACCTATACTTAATATAGTTAATATACATTTTATGTTTAAGAACATTTTCACCTTCAACTGGCATTGACAAACTGATTAATATTGAATTCGGTATTCTTGACCTTTATTATGACATTTGCCTATTATATAAGAGATAATCAGGAATAAAAAAAGAAAATTAGGTACACATGCAAGACGCCACAGTTGAAATAATGGTGTAATACGATCTGACCTTTTGATTATCGATCTTTTCAACATTATCATAACTACTGTTATTAATTAGTGTAAATATTATAGGCTATTTAATATAGGTATATTACAATTTTTGTTTTACTACAAAAATGAATGGTATGGTTTTTAAAAATACAATATTATACCAGGTACAAGCATTATAATAGTATGTTATATGAAAAAAAAAAAAATTTAATTTCGATATAATATGTCATGACATACTCTGCTTTGTGTTTAAATTAAATACTTTATATAACCGTAGATACTTGAAATTTTGACCAAATGTATATATTAGTACTTTCTACACATTTTAAATGCAATTTCTATGTATTTTTAGCTGTGTAAAGACATTTTACATTTGAAATTATTTTTTAATAAGTGTCGATATAATTTTAAATATAATTTTGGTCGAAAACCTTAGAAATGAATACAAAGTTCCTCATATTTTGTTCAGGGAACAAATAAAAAATATCAAAAATACGAAATAATAGTATTTTTTTATAAGTATTTAAAGTTTAAATTTTGACAAAATAGGAATTTACAAATAAAATAATGATTTATCATCAAACGAATTTCTTATTTTATTGTAATTCAAAAATTAGTAACCTTAGATATTCTAGAATTTTTGGATACACCAAATGTTTATATTATAATTTTTTAAACATGGTTCAATTTTAAAAATGTTTTGGTTCTTTTTACACTTGATAAAAAAATTTAGTTTGGTATAACTCAAAAGAGTTGAAAATCAAATACAAGATACCTCATCAGATTTTATTATAGCTATTTAAAATTATTTAAGATATATAGGCGTCATTTTTTGCATAAGCATTTCAAGTTTAAATGTTGAGAAAATTACTAAAATGTAAAAACTATTTTGTAGTTAATAATGAATAGTGTTTAATTCTATAAGCTTAAATTGTGCGAACATTTAATACAAAGTTCATAATAAGTATTTAATACTTGAACCAATAAATATAAAACATATATAATTTGATTATTTTTTATAAAAATTTGGGAAGGGCATATATTATCAATGTGTTAGTTTTTCGGTAAGGTATTTTAATAATTAGTGATTTTTATTTATGTGTTTTGTATGATATGTTGTGGGATAGAGTTATATAGTTATACATAATAGTGGTCAGTTATAAATCTAAAGTTTATAATCTTTTTCGTCAACTAATATTTAAGCGTGAAACATTGAAGGCATAAATACAAAAAGTATATTATTAGATATCTACATTAAATGTTCCAAAGGAAAATTTAAGGAAAAATTTTTTTTTTTGGAAATAAATATATTGTTTATTCCAGCTGTTTAAACTTTTAAATAGAGTAGAGCGTCGACTATCCGCATGTAGCATGTAAATTATCCGTCCTGTCAAATATCCACACCACATTTTTCTTTATATCATGTATGAGTATTATATTTTTGAATTTCAATTAACACTACGTCCATTTATACGTTTAATTATAATGAATAATGAATAATATAAACAATATATATCATATTATAGATACATAATTAGTTTTTAACTTTATTTTTAATGGTTATTTGATTATCCGCACCCCTCGGTCCCAATAAGTACGGATAATCGATGCTCCATTGTAACCACGGTTATTGCGTGAGGTGAACAATGGCGTGTACAAGATAGGATAAGTTTCTCTCGCAATCGAAGCTCGGCAATAAACCCATAATATTTTTTTTTTTAAATCATGACAATACTCAGGCGGATTTATAGAATAATGGGCCCTGGGGCAAATAGTTAAAATGGGCCCCATTAAGGCACCCAAAATGCAACTCAATAAATAACCTAAAATATTTTTAAATTGTTTAGATGTTATATAGATGAAAAACATTTAAAATCAATAGTTGTAATTATTACACATAATATAATATTTAAAACGACCATAAGTTTTCTTTTCTATATTCAACCAAAATAGTTATTAAATAATTTATACATTATGAATAATTCACATTATTATAAGTACTCTTATTTAAAACATTTTTTTCTTGATTTGTCACTAGCAAAAGTTAGAATAGTTTCTTGAAAATCAATTAATGGTAACAAATCATGTTCCGAAGATAAAATTATAAATGATTTTAAGGATTCTTGAGTCTGACTAGTTCTAAACTTATTTTTTATGCGTGCCAACTTTGAAAATGCCCGTTCAGCAGAACAATTTGCGACAAGAATTGTTAAGTATAATCGAATTGCAATTAAAATATTAGGAAATACATCTTTTATTTTTGTTTCTTCAAACCATTCTAATATTTTATGCACATTCGAAGCATCAAATGGTGGCTTACTGAGATCCCAATATTCTCTAAATTGAACAAACACTATTTATAGGGGCATTTACCATACACGCTATAAATAAGGCTCAACAGTCTATAAATAGATTATATACAATAATAACTCGTATTCATAATAAATTAATAACAAAACTATTGATATTTCTTATCAAACTCAACTATCGAGAATAGAAATACACACTATAATATCTGTAATTTCTTTATTCTGTAGTAATAGTGAAATGCTGTACATACCACAAAAACATACTTAATTATTTAATTTTATACGATATAATTTTTTTTAATAACTTAATTTTTTGTGACAATGATATTTAGAATTCTTAATTTTTTCCTTGGGGCCCCATAACGTTGTGGGCCCTGGGGACGCGCCCCCTCTGCCCCCCCCCCCTTAGTCCGGGCCTGACAATACTCCTCTATCTTGATTTGAATTTTGAAATAATAGAAGTATTCTGGGAAATAATATCTATGTATTCTGAGGGGGGGGGGGGTATTTTTATATTTTACATTGTTACCTACAAGAAGGATTACCTGTTTTCTACGCCTTGACAGGTTTTATTTATGATAACGGGATTGGGGTATTTATTCCATACACAGTCTTGCCGTTTTTATTTATTTATTGTTATAAAGTTTAATTCTAAGGGACCTACCTATTTTGTTTGAATTCAATGGTGGGTACTATTAAGTATTAGGCCCATACGATTAATGTATTCGTATCTACGTTATCGACTATTATAATATTATGAAATAACCCCTTTGTTTCGCAAAATAAAGTTTGTAATAAAAATATACAAAAATAATGGATTTTATGACTGTTTTAAATTTTCTTTCTCTTGTGCTATATGAATATTGATAGTTGAGGGCCAATACGTCGTATATGGTTACTGATGCATATATAAATCAAAATGTATCGTAATATGTGCTTTGTATTATAGGTAATAATGTCCTATAGTAGCTCCATTGACGATTCGTGTCATACTTAAAAAAATTACATTAGATAGTTAGAATGAGAATAAGATGGAAAAAATAAATATTTATATCAGCGCTTGTTATAGACTCTTTTATATTAGTTATCCATATATACATATTACCTACCTACAACTATAGTTTGATATTATGGGTAAACGTCAATTGCAGGAAAAAATATATGGGATTTAAAAAGGTTATAATTTAATTAAGTGTAAAAGTTGAATAATAAACGATAATTTCTGAAGTCGGCTAGTTACTATTACAAAAAATTAAACAATTTAACCATGAACGTATTCATCTAAAGATGTATTTTAGATTTTTGATACATTTTTTCAACGCTAATTCTCAGTTATCTACCTATTTTAAATGAGACAATTTAAAACTTCTAAACTTGAACATGACATAATATTATTTCAAAATTTATTTTATTTGTATTTTTTTTTACAATTTAGTCAGGCCAACTTTTAACAATATCTAACAAATTTTATGTACTCAATTAAAATATCCAAAAATATTATACCGAATATTTTCCTTATAACATTTTTCTGGTGCAATCAATGTATGCTTATTTAATTTGTTATAAATTCATAAGCGCAAAATATGTGTACTACAGGTAGTTTAACTTGGTACTATTAACGAACACCGGATATTATATTTATTTTTTGGTATATTAAGCTTAACTTTTTGTGATCATTGTAAAAATTGTGATTTTTTTTTATAATAAAATATTATATTCATTTTCTACTTTTACTTGATTATCTTCATAGTTAGTGTTTACATAAACTCTATTTTACCTGTTTTTTTCGGGCGGAGTTTACATGCGCCCCTATGAGAACAACCTTTTTACCTAGAAAAAAATTTGTATTTTTCTAAATATATTAGTTACCTTAAATAATTAAAAAGGTCGTTCATTTTTATATGAATAGCCGCCTAATAATTAAAGATTTACCTGCCGACGTACCTCTCAACGTCCAGGTAATAAACGTATTAGTGGTTAGTAAACTGTTCAACAATTTGATATAATATATATATAAATTTAAATATATTAACAAATATTTTTTTATTTACCAATAATTTCCCACATTATTATTTAATAGCTGTGTATTATTTTGTAATAATGTATATTGTAAACCTTTATGTACCTAAAACTGATATTTTTTAATCGTATGATTCTAAATAATATCTAATAAATGTGTGTTGTAATAATAACATAATTCTCAATCATTTTAGTATGAAGTTCATCCTAGAATTAAATTAAAACTACGATGTTTACTATAATAAAATAGAAAAATATCTTAATACCCATATAATATATAGCCTGTATATGTGATATACTAACCTAATATTATGTATTATTTATAATATGAGTTACCTACTGTTAAATTATTTTTCTATAATAATTATAATATGTGTTAATATACATAATAATATATTATGAAAACATTAATGCATCTATTAACGTGGTATATTTTAGTGAAGTTTATGAGCCACTTTTTAATTGTATATGGGAGGCTAATTTTATGAACATTTTTGGTAGGAAACTCGTCTATAATTAATAAATATGTAACACGTCCTGATCTTTAGAGGCAACAAGTATTACTAGTGTATTGCGTATATTAACATTTTTATTTACGATATGGATGTGACCCAATTAATTCGTATATTTTTAGAGGCAACTAATATGTACCGGTTCGGAATAAATTATGATGCTTTGCCTTTGGTGAAAAAAAATATACGTATAAAACTTATATTACATGACATTTATGTGTGAAGAGATTTTAAAAACATTTATTTGACACATTTTAGTAAACATAATAATTTTAGTTGTCAATTTTATAAATTAATTGCAAACAGGTATTTAACGTTTTTAATTTTTATGAACTGAGTATTAAATATGTAATAATACCATAACTACCAAAACTGATGTTTTAATAAAAATTATAAAACTGTATTATAAAAATATTGTAATAAGAATGAAATAAATAAAATATCGTGTATAATTATTGTTTTAAACATAAATTATTATGATTCTATAATTTTAATAGTAATTTTTATTATTTTAAATAAATAACTATTAATAAATATATTTGTAATTTATTACATGTTAGGGAAATGTATCATAATACAAATGCATCTTAATACAAATGTAGACACAAATATGTGCAAAAATTGGAATTTTAAAACAAAGATATACACAAATTAAGGTGCGACAAAGAATAACCACAACACATTCAACAGAATACACAACTAGTATACCAGGTACGAGTAGGTACACTATAGTTATGTAGTCGCCTGTATTAATATAGAATATAACTAACGTTTTCAACACTCGTAAGATGATCATCACAACAGTAAATGTTAAATAAAAAGGCACCCATCAAAATCGGCAATTAACAAAATTTGATAGTTAAAACCAAATACCTAGTAGGTACAAAATAATGCATCCGATACATCTGCGTTGTCACTCTATTTTACTTTTAAATGTATTTACTTTTAAAATTAGACAACAATCAAAATCGCGTTTATTATAATTTATAAACAGGTTTAACAGAAATAGACATTTTGAAAGACCGGAATCAAAGTTTCAGTTCTTTTGAAACCAAACCAAGAAACAAAAATTATTTGAATATTATAATATTTTTACCTAGGTACATTATAATTATGGTTAAGTGTCACGGGACTTTGAATTTCCTACAAAGCATGATGTATATTTTTATAACACAGGTAATTGATATTGTAAAATAACCTTCATTATGTAATAATAAACACTGTGCATTAGAAATTGCTTTCTCCAGTTTTTTTTTTCGTTCATCAATTGGAGGTCTTTGAACCGAGTTTTTCTGGTAAGTAGGCACCTATACCATTACTAATTTGTCTGTTGTTGAAGTTCACGTAATTCTTGCAATACATGTGAATATAATTGTATAATAGGGATTTCATGAATCATGATGATAATAATAATAAAATAAAAATAAAAGT
Source organism: Nasonovia ribisnigri (assembly GCA_027563435.1). NCBI lineage: Eukaryota > Metazoa > Arthropoda > Insecta > Hemiptera > Aphididae > Nasonovia > Nasonovia ribisnigri. The sequence continues at coordinate 22,596 of JANEHU010005225.1, read as the reverse complement.
ATTTCCGTGACAGGTGGTGAACTTGAGGACATTTCACTATTAGGCCCTTGGGCATAAAATAAAAAAACAACACACAGACGCATCCACGTTATTAAGAGCATACCTATATAATTCTGTGGTGTATAAAATATGTAGGTACATATATATATTTATGATATGCGAATATCACTCGTCGTCAAATCGCTTTAGTAAATGTATTCATTAGTATCAGTTGCAGCAGTCTTAAATACGGTACATTTTATTAATTGCATTTTTAATCAGTCCACATAATATAAACGACTTATTCAAGTAAGATAACTAGGTGTGCGAATCGTAATATTATAATATATAAGTCATAACTAGTGACTCATCAACTCATGATTGCAGATACAAAATACATTTGATAAAAAAATAATGTCTTATTCATCTAATTCGCATTCATCTAATAAAGTGATGCAAAAACACGTAGACAGGCTACAGGGTAACACCTCAGTTGAATAATCTATTATTAGTAATTTAAATAATCTTTAACAAACGCGTATATATAGTATATATATAAATTATATATATCGATGAGTGGGAAAAAATGATCTTATATTTTGTGATAAAAGATACTTTACTGTTACCTACGTTCATATAATAGTGTGTATAGGTTGTTATAACTTATAATATTATGTTCACATTATTGTTTTGTCTGTTTTTTAAGATTACCGACGTCGGCAGTTTTCGGGAGGTAATCCGACAGGTGTACAACATACAGGGCGCTGGTGGATTTTGGCGTGGAAACGGGCTGAACTTGCTCAAGTCGTCGCCCGAGTTCGCCATCAAGTTTAGCGTGTACGACAACACGAAACGGCAGCTAAAGGCATCCAGGGACGACGGCCACCTGAGCGCCATCGATAGATTCGTGGCCGGCTCGACGGCCGGTGTAATCGGCCAGACATTGCTGTACCCGCTCGATGCACGTAACTCAACTTATTACTTATTTAAGTATTATATGGAGGTATCATAATATCACAATATTCTGAATAGTTGCAATTGTATTGTTATAGATTTAAATTTAAAAACAATTACCGACGAAGGTATTGATTCTTTGAGTAGGTACCTAATCTAATAGGTGCACAGATTGATATATATAGATTAAATAGATTTATTTTAATTAGTTGTGCATTTTTATATTATAATACAAAATATGAATATTTGAGCTTAGGTAAGGCTAATTGAACGAAAAAATGGTATGTTATGGTCATTAAGAGCGTTCGCGATCCGACACCAATTAATGTACTTATAATATTCCGTTATTCTCCAATATAATAAAATATAGGTAGGACTTACTTACTTTCTCTTTCACCTTTGTTTGTTTTATAGGCATAACTGTTGCTATTTTTTCAACACGATAATATCAATCAAAATTTTGCATTTAATTTATAAGAACAAGAACTTATATAGAACAAGGATTTATATTTATTGTGTTATTTAATAGTTACCTATTTTAAGCGTAGAAAGCAATTATATAAATATACACACATACCTATATGTTAAATGATACTATAGAATATAGATACTTAAGAATATTATAATACTATCCAGTAACACCTATATTGCAATAAAGATTTTATAGGTAAAACATTTTTATATACTATAATATTATAAAGTGAAAAGACACGTTTGGATGAAAATGAAATCCTTTCTTATTATTGATCTCGGGCTGAAAACTGTTCGTGGAAGAAAACGGCAGTGGGATTTGGGAGGGAAACAGACACACCCTAAAAATCAATAACGGAATTTCGGGTGTAAAAGAGTAATTTATGAACTAAGTATTAAAATATTTTATTTTTCACTTTTAATATTCAATATTTAAACAACTTTAATGACCACGATAAATATGACTAATAACAAGTCATATATCACCACAAAATAAATATGTTTTTATAATCTAATTTTGTAAAAAAATCTATTAAAACTATAATTAAAACTAAAATGTCTACTAAAAATTGAGTATACTATGTATAATTTTAGACTTTAATTTTTCTGTTAAAACTTACGTTATACTCGTATCACATAAAATTGTATTCATTTCTAACTAGAAAAAAATTTGCACATTTTCGTAGTTTTGAATTTTCATGAATTTTATCAAATTTAAAGTACCTGTTTTTTAAAAATATATGCTTATAAAATAAGTATTCTAAATATTTTTAAATTACCACAAAATCAACTTATATAGGATCTTGCTATAAATAATTAAGCTTTTTTTTTAACCAATTGCCGGATTCTAAACATTTTTGTAATATAATATTAAAATAAGTAAAGACGGATATAGTTTCCAAATTCCGGCCTCCGAGTAGTCAACGATATAGGATTACTCCCTAATTTGATCTAAAAAATCATAGTAGGTGATCGGTCTAGCATAAAAAAAAATATAATAAGTAGGTATATAAAATATTTTATGCATGATATTATGTATATTTTATTTAAAAATTTAAAAATTATATTATATTATATTATTATATTATTTTATATTATTAATATTTTCTGTACATTTTCTGTTGTACATTCACTCTAGAACTTACCTATTAATTCAAAATAATTGTCCTTCATAATTACAATCTGAGAATTGTTAATAAATTAATACTGTTAGAAAAATTGTATTGGTTAGACAATTATTAGTTAATATAATTTAGTATATATTACAATAAAGTACAATATAATATACTCTATGCTAATATTAATGTTAATTCTTATAACTGGTATACAGCCCACGGGTAATAACGATGGCGAATTACTCTAATGAATGAATGCAGTGTGCATATGATAGTTGTATATGTTAGTACTAATACTATACATAATACATCTATACTACCTATATACGATAATAATATATTGTTGTAAGCGCTTGCTATTGATATAATATTGTCTTAATTTATTATTAAGGTATTAATCAGTCTCTTTTATGTAAATATTTATTTTTGTATTATTAGAATTGTATTTTGCTACTGCCTACTACTAGGATATATTTTTTAATATGTAAGTAAAAATTACATATTCAAAGTAGGCCAAGTGATTTTTAACTAAAAATTACATTTAATAATAAGTAGGTATGAGGTATATTATATTTATCTATGCAAATCTCAATTATAGACTAAAATTTAATCATTCTTATAGGAACAATGAAATGTTGGTATACCATAAAATGTCAATAAATATTTACCACTCCTTTAAATGACTAAACAAAATTATCACCGTCAGTCCTTTATCATCTTACCACCTTACACTTGTCCCCTGCAAGCCCCCCCCCCAACAAATAGGTAACTACATGAACTAGTCGTGTTAGTGGGCCGCTAAAAAGTTATTTTCTCGGGTTGGTCAGAAATATCAATCCGTCCCTGTTAGTAGGTGCTAGATATATGGTACATACATTTTTTGACAAATATATTAATAAGACAAAACAAATCTTTGGCACAGACAACGTCACGCCGGGTGGGACAGCTAGTAGGTGATCAATAAAAACACGACTGCGCTTTAAACACCACTGCGATGTGCGATGCGCGTCGTCGCACACAGGCTACACGGCGGTACATATATTTTATTATACTCTCGATTCTTGAAAATCAATAGGTACTCTCCAGACTTTAAGAATAAAAATTCACTTTCACAATTTAAATTATAAAAATAATCTTATCTTATATGTGTCCATATTTTCGCTGGAAATCATAGGTTCACGTTGATATACTCAAATCAATTAGTTGGTTATCGTCGGGCATCTCTGTCTAAAATAAATATAGCTATAAAAAAGATCTAAAATTATTAGTATTTTATAATAAGAAATTAACTAAAAAGATGTTATTTTATGCAGTAGAAATAATATGTATTTCAAATATTTTACATTATAAAAGTTTGTCTATTTTTAAAATTGAAATTTTGTAAAAAGCTTTCACTCAAAGCCTCAAGAAATGTTCTTATAAAACAATTTTACAATACAAGTTTGAACTCGAAATTCAACCAAAATGCAAAAATTTAAAAATACGAAAACTTGTATCATTGGTACCTACTAACAAGGGCGTAAATAAAAACCAATTTCTGGAGGGGGAGAGGGTCAAATATATTTTTAACATTCTGATATTCTATATATTATTGTTATTGTTATTGTATAAAATTATGAATATAATAACAATTGCAACAAATGTTATCGTTTTGAGTGTTGACGACACCGAAAGCTCCTTAAACTGACACCAATATGTATACCAGGGACTGGAACCTTGATGATTTTTACGGTTTCGGTTCCGGTTCAGTTTTCAGAAAAACTAAAATCTCGGTTCCCAGAAAAACAAAAATTTAGGTTTCGGTTTCTTTTTGGTTTTTAAAAAAACAAAAATAAAGGTTTTCTTTTCTTTTTGGTTCTTAAAAAATGTAAAATTCGTTGCCTAGCTGTTTTGGTTTCATACATGCGTAAAAAAATTTGTAAAGTGAAAGTATCGGTTCCGGTAAGGTTCAGGTTTTTAAATAAATTTAAATAATGGTTCCGGTATTAAAATTAATTTAAATAAGGGTTTCGGTGAGGTTTCGGTTCCAAATATTCAAAAGGTTCCGGTTCCAAAACCGGTTCTTTTCGGTAAGGTTCCAGTCCCTGGTGTACACTAATACAGACATTCTAATAAAATAATACAGTAGACGACTCTTTAAGACTCACGATTTATATCCGTAATACATAAGGCTAAATATATAATATATAAGGCTCAATAACTTGTTAGGCCCAACATCACCTGGAACGGTCAGGACGGTCAGACAGTCCAAATACATTGGAAAATATGCTGTTATAAAACTGACCACTTAGGTTATAAGACTCAATTTTCGTAATAGAAAAATCGTAGAAAATAAACTTTTTTGTTGGTCATTACTGATTTATAATCATGCCATATAGCATAAATCACAATTATAATTGTGTACCTATGTATGTATTGCATTCATTTTATAATATGTAAATGTAGGAAAATGAAATTAATATTTAATTAATTACAATTTTCGTTTGTTTCTTCCCCCTACGCCTACAAGATTCAATCGGTTTTCAGACTCACTTTGTGCTGGTCCCAATGTGAGTCTTTTAAGTGTCTACGTATTATAATACTATATTATGGCGTTACCTATATAATATTGTAGCTACCGTCATCGTGTTGAATTGAAAAATGTATTATACTTTGCTCTGTGAATGTGTAATAAATTATAATATGTGTGTTGTAAAGGAGGGGGGTTAAAGGTATTATATTATTTTTGTCCATTAAAAATTGCGTGGCTTCCCAAAAAGACTCTTCGCTCACTTCAAATTTAGACTATACATCGTGTTCAATCGTTTCGTTTGAATAATGTAAGGAACCTATTATATAGCCATATCATAGTGCAATAAGTGCATACCTCATATAATAATGTACCTACGTATATTATATATTTTTGCTAACGCACTTCTCGGCTTAAAATTTCATTTCAGTTTTGTTTCCACTAACCTTGTTATTGTCTGTAAGGACATTTTTCAAAATAACCCGAAGGTTACTCATTAATATAATTTAATTATGTTTTCATTATAAAAAACAAACTATATGTACACCGTTACATCGCAATCGCAATGGCACACATTGACATTAATCTTTGAACTGCCATATGACGTCTATACATAATATTGTTTCATCTGCTATTATATAATATCATTTAATACCATTGCAATTAAAAAATATACGCTCTACAAAGTCTTTAGATAAATTCGCTTTATTATCGCCACGTGGAAGGTCATTTTTTAACGTTAAATGTACACGCAGCTAACGGATGCAATAAATATGTTTTTCTTGTTCTCGTTTTATACACATTGTATAACTGTATATAAGTATAACTTTTGACCTGCGTGGTAATTATATTTTATTTTTCATGCAACATTAAGACTTCAATACGGCAAGCGTGAATTCGGCATTAATGTACATGTAGTTATGTACTAAGGAAGTGTAACACCGTAATTATATTACCATTACGGAATTATATTACACCGTAGCTATGCTATATTATTATAATTAGTACGAATAGGGTAAACCATCTATAATAACTTAATTTGCATAAACACAAAGCTGCATAATGATAAATAATAATAATTAATAATATTTCCTTGTTCATTTGATATGAGTTTGTGTAATATAATATATTATATTATTATGAATAGGCTCAAGGGCACACTAACCGAACCGAAAGGCTCAATTTTGACACAGCTGTGTCAACTTTTCAAAGGGGTGGTAGCAGTGGTACCAGAGTCTATGCTAAGATCCATGCACATTTTATTCATATCATAACTTTGTTATAAGTAAATAATGTATTAGAGTATAATGTGGGAAGGTGTTGGCGGTAAATACTTAAAATATAATAAATTGTGTGAATTCAAATTTAAGTTCAGTCCCCCAATGAAAATGCATTAGCCATCAAGTGCCTATTGATCAGTCAATGTATGTGTATATCACTGTATGTGTAGGTACTGTAAAACTAATATTATATTTCTATATAAGGGTACCTCATCAGTGTATATAGCCCGTCTGAAAATGTGAAAATGGCAAAAAACGAAAAAAAAAAATGTTCAACGTGTGTTTTACTGTCGAGTGTATAGTTATAATAATAGTTATATATTAGGTAGGTATAGTATTTAAGTACCTCTCTAAATCTTAATCTTTACACAAAATATATATATATATACCTACACAAAAGGTAAAAAAGTATCATTAAATGCGCTAAAAAAATATCTGCATCCTGCGTGAATATTATAATAATAATCGTAAAATTTAAATTAATATAAAATAATACAATAGGTAACGATAAGTATTAAACCTACTTGTATACACTTTTCAATAAAGTAAAATTCAGAATCGTATTTAATCGGAAATTCTAAAGTAATAAATAAAACTTTTATTTATTTTTTGTTAGCATTATTTTACTGAATAGTCATAAAAAAACTACCATTATTATACACAAAAGCATCACAAGAATATAAACATGACGTACTAAAATAGTTATTATTTATATTATCATACCTACTACCTATTTCATAAGCATGATACGGTGTAATAAGCAATAATAAAAAAAATTACATAATAAAGAATAAAACCGAACATAATTTATCAGTTTCTATTTTAATTAATTTCAGTTATTGACGAGGAATTTAGATTTAATAGTTTCTTTGTTTGGTTCAAACTCATATATATTCACAATAATCAAAGTGGTAAATTTTTGAATTAGTTAATAACGAAAAAAGAAATATTCGATGACTAATAAAAAATACGTTTTTTTAATTAAAAAAATCTCAAAACATAATCATAAATTCAAAATAAGTTTTAATTAGAAACTAGTTTTTCTTTAAGTAATACGGATTCGTGGGATTTGATTATTATTACACTCGACCAAAAGTAAAGAACAACATTACAGAACATTTAATTAAAATTTGTACATATTTTTTTTTTTATTATTTCCCCTCTCAGAAATGATTAAATTAAACAGCCTTTGTATTTGATATGGTGCGCCGTTTCAATTTTTTTGACATCCTCTTTTCATTATTATTCATTTTTCGTTGTTAATTTTAGATTTACATTTTAAACAATATTTTTCATGCCCAATGTATACTTTTTCCTCAACTCCAAGAGTACCCATTAAAGTTGCCCAAACATGTTTGTAATTTTATGTATATCTCATATCTTATAAATTATAGATCTAGGGGACAGTTGATCAGAAACAATTTGTCAATCACACTTTTTTCATCAATAAAAATATTTAATGTTCTTAATTTCAAATAAGAATTTTATTTATTGTATTAAATTAAATAATATTTTTATTAATAATTAACGTCAATAATTTGCATATAAAAGTATTTATTTTAATTTTTTAATTAATTAATCATATTTTAATAACATGTCAAGCCCTAAAAAAAATACATTTTCAGAACAAACCAAAAATTAGGGTTATTTGATCAACTGTATGTTTGATAAATTTTGGATTTGACCAATAAACGATTTTATGAAGTCACTTTTGACGAACTTTCGGGATATTATAAATTATAATAATTGCTGTTTACAAGAATTATCTTCAAAAGTCAAATTTGAATATTATTATTATTACTATTTGGACGTCAAAGTTGGGATGAGTAAAATAAGTGATAATGACGTAAAATAAACTACGTACAACCTTGCGACATACTGTTTTATTATACCTATTAAAAACCAATTTATATTCAATATTCCTGCTTTGATTACCAAAATCCAATTATTTTTAGGATGGTTTTTTTACAATATTCTGAGGAAATATAGCAAAAGCTTATACAACCAATTAAAATAGTAATAATAGCAATAGTTATAATAATAATAATAATAACAAAAATAATTTTTCCCCCATAGACTGTAAAAACGCGTCTCATTGTTGGCAAATATACGAATACCATGGACGTGGTGGCCAAGACTTACAAAAGTGGTGGTGTTTGGGCATTCTTCAAAGGTTTCTGGCCCAGCACAATAAGCATTTTCTTGTTTTCTGGCATTGATCTTATGACTTACGAGCATATCAAAGAAAATTATTCCTACTTCCAGGAGAAGTACGACTGCCCGAGGTGGATCGTTAGCTTTTACTCAGCAGTTATCTCGAACGCCGTGGGCGTAGTGATATGTTATCCGATATCAACGGTTATCACTAGACTCCAAGTCGACGACGGTCAGTCATTATCTAACAATAATTATACTAATAGTTATAATAATAATTTATTATATTATATTATATTTTATTATTATATTATATACTGCAGTGAAATCTCCTAATCAAATATAATACAATACATAGATACCATTTTATAAGTATCATGTGTTCGCTAATTTAGGAAACAATAAATTTCCCAGCCGAATTAAATTGGATTGAAGCGTAATTTTATGACACGTTAAGTTTACTAGAAATATTTCATATTTTTGGAGTGACAGTTTGCGCAGTTCAACATATTTTAACGTATTTAAATAACAATAACTACCTATTCTTTACATATTTGAGTAGATTTGTTTAAAAGTAATTGTAACCGGGAGACACAAAGCCACACAACTATTTAGCTCCAACGTCAAAATTTACCAAAAGAGAGACATAATAAATAAATTTTTCAAAATATTAAAATCTTAAAAAATGAATAGTTTGGAACATTTCTTGTTAATGAATTATTACTATTAACATAACTTTATTACTTTGTTCTATTAGTATCTAATATTTTAATAAAATGTTTAAAACTGTTATTATTGAAATACGTCCGTTACACGAATGCCAGAACACAATAAATTAATCATATCGCATTAAATATATATTAATATAATATGTACAACATATTATATGTATTCTTACTGCGCATAAGCAACGCTACGATAAATATCTACGACAATTATAGTGGAGGTCAAATCATTTCAAATGGTCTACTCTTTTGTATTTCACATTTTTATTACTGCCGAGTGACAGAAAAACTCAGTATAGGTACCCATAATGTTGATAGGCAACAGAAATGCGAATATTCTGTATAAATGGTTTAAGCTTTAAACTTTAAAGTACCTAATGATAGTGATATAATAATGACCGAATCGTATTCGTTTGGTCATAATATGTTACACAGATAGGTAGGTAATTTTTTTTTTTTTTGAAATAAAATTGTACTATGGTTATCATAACCGCACACTCAAAATAAAAAGTCATTGCTCAATTCCGAAAACTAAAATATTTAAATTGCACGTTTTTTCAAGTTTTCCCGTTAATTTCCGCACACGTGATACTATCTATGTAGGCATATACCACACACGTCTTTCTGAAATGCAATTACCACTCATTTCTAAACTAATTTTAAGTATTCCCAAACATTATATTTAAGTTTATCCATCTTTTATTTGATGATAAGTTATATTTTAGTTACTTATACACTCTATAATCTATATGCACTGAAAATAATGTTACTACAAATGTTATTTGTTAGTGATATATATTTTATAGTCGTACTTATTGTCCATAACATTTTATCAAGTCCACAAGCACTAAGCTATAAGGCACTTTAGTTATCAGTATGAAACGTTTAGGTATAATAAATAATTATTAAAAAGGCTATTTTATGTTTATAATTTATATAGGTAGGTAATCGTTGTTTTATTTATCACGATTAAGATACCTACGAAATAAACTGCAAAAGGTTTTTCAACAAACTACCGTTTAACAAAAAGATAATTAATATATAAAACAGTGTGCGAACTTGAAGAATTAGTTAGATATATGACAAATATACGTTATTGGACGGTCAACTGTGCGAGTTCAAATGATGCACGAATTGTAAAATCGGTATAGGTACCTACTAAAAATGATCATATTATCGCTTATAATAATACTATAGTCCAAAAACCATCAAAAACCGATACAATATATTATTATATGTAAAGCTATGCTAAACATACGCTTAATGCGTATACGTGCCAGATTGTAAACTCCGCCAGAATACTAGTAAAAGGGTTATGAAAAGGTCTAATATCAACTGAGTTTATTAAACTCCGCCAGTTTTATATTTCTCACCTATAATGGGTATATTATGGAAACTCCTCTAGTATTAAGGCCCTGCTTAGTAAAACTAAAATATAATATATCTCAACCAAATAAAATCGAAAATGAAAAACGAAAAAAAATTGACGGTGTTAGAGAACGCTATAAATAATTATAACAATGAATTTATATTAGGCGTAACAGTTGGAATATCAACAAATTGTATAATATCATTTTAGTTCACAGTTAAAAATATTATAATTTATAACAGAATATAACATACTAACATATTTTATGGTTATTACTTATTAGTTATTACAGTATAATTATCTATCATGAATTTTTTATGTAATGGACAATTGGACTATTGGACAGTTAAAAATATGATTTTTTTTTTTTATAATGATAACATGTTATATTATTTTTATACTGTTATTTGATTTTCTTCACTGGCGTAGGAGTTTACATTAAAAAAAGTACTTTTGGCGTAGTTTACATGCACCCTCATATATAGGCACATGGCACCTGATACGTTTTATACGTTTGGTATAAAATATTTTTAAAATCATGGAAGTAGATAGGTATAAAGTATATACAATGAAACTTCCATATAACGAACTTCCATTTAATGAAATTTTCTATCTAGCGAATTATTTTTGAGAACCACGACCTTCACTGTTAATCGTAAGTAAATTTATCTCCAATTAACGAATCTGATGTTTCTATATAACGAAATAGTTATTCGATAAAAACGGGTTTTTGTAAAGGTTGTCACTATAAAATTTTAAACATAGTTCTAAAATTGTACATGAACAATGTATCCAATAAAGATAAGACACCGAAGGTAGGCAAACTGATTAATTTTACTGCAGTATTTCAATTCCGATATTGATGCAAACGGGTAGGTATATATACGATTTTTTTCTCGTTTTGTCTTCGCCCGTACAAAAAAAAATGTCGAAACGTAAATGTTTATCTATCGCCGATCAATTTGAAATTTTAAACGAAGTCAATAAAGGTATTAAAAAAATAATATATTGCCGAAAAATATAGTACTCCAAAAAGTTCTCTATCAACCATTTCGAAAAACCATGAAAACATAACCAAGCAAATGCAAAATTATTTTCTCCTCAGCAATAGAAAACGAATGAAAATGTGTGTGTATGAAAAAGTTGCCAACGCTGTTCTTAAATAGATGACTTGTATACGAAATAACAATTTTCCTATATAAGGTTCGTCAATCAAAGAAAAAGCAGTTTATTTTGCTCAGCAATTTGGTTTTATAGATTTTCACGCAAGGTCTGGATGGTTAAAAAAATTTAAATCGAGACATAATATTGCGTTTAAAGTTATTTGTGGTGACAGTGTTGATGTTCAAGAAAATTACTGTGATACATGGAAATTAAATGTTTTTCCAAATTTGATTGAAAAATTCGATACAAAAGATATTTTTAACGCTGATGAAACAGGTTTATTTTCTAAATGTTAACCAAACAAAACGTGTACTTTTAAAAATGACAAATGTTTCGGTGGTAAGCATAGTAAAGAGCAAGTTACTTTGATGGTGTGTTCTAATATGACTGCCACAACATAGAAGTATATACATACATAGACAATTAAATTTCAAAAAAAGTTGAAAAAAATACGTTATTCTATTTAACGAATTCCTTCATATTACGAATTTTTTTTGTTGCTTATTCGACTTCATTATATGGAAGTTTCACTGTATTACAATTTCTACATATTTTGTAAATTTACGATCGATTACACAAGTAGGATGAGGTGTTTTTCCGTTAACTATATTATAATATTGAAATCACTCACCTAGAAATAAAAAATACAAAACTCATTTTCAAAGAAATGAAATAGCAATTTTCTCCACTTGCACTATGCAGCACTTCAGTCGACTGAACATGTAGTGAACACGCGTATTATGCGAGAAAGTATATATAGTTGAACATATTCGCAACGTTGTCGAATTTAATTATAATGCACAGTGAATCGTAAATGACTGAAATATTACCCCATAGCGCCCACATTAGCCCTTCTCCTCTAAATATATATTATTTTTGTTTAGTGTTTCGAGTTGACGGTCGAACGTACATATACTTATTGGTATGCGCGTGTCATGATAATATTATGTATTCTGAGACTATGTTATCTCATTAGGTATGTATCGTTAGCATTGCAGGAGTTGGGATTTGCGAGTGAAATAAATTGAGAATGTGCACGAGAATGACATATAAATGAACAAAACCGTTCTGCTGCTTATATTATAACTAAGCTATACGCTGACGACTTTTACACATAGTCATCTACGATATACACTCTTAGTATAGGTACAAGGTTTTTCGTGCAGCACGGCGATGTCTACGTAATATTATAATATGGTATTGTAAAAAGTCGTCAGAATATATTATTATATTATACCAGCTAGTCCGATAGTGAGTTTCAGGAAATAAAACTAGTGTGGGTACCTTATAGGCGTACAGAATTCCGACCTTTCAGATGCGTCGGATTATTATTTCGAAACTATAATATTCAAAGACGATGACCCTTTTTTTTTCCATCCTGCTGTTAACATCCTTAACTAGCAGCATTAACGAACACCGCAGCTATACATACGGCTTCGGCGTATTATACACACTCATGTATAATATATACGATTAATTTTGATAAACCTGTAGGCGCGTCCACAAGAGTTGCGTTATGTTAATGCAGTAAAGGGGTTAAAATATACTATCATATAGATTAGGTACCCACCTACGTAGTATATAACCGACTTAGTATATTATATACTAGGAATGTTCTGTCTAAAAGAGCCAGCCAGGTAGGTACGGAGCATATTATTTCTTTCTCCGATTACGTAATATATGGACAATATTATATAAAAAAAAAATAATATATACCAAATTACGTTACATAGGTACATTATAGGTGTCCCGCTTCACCTGCAGATTACCCGATTTTGCGAACCGGACTCTTCGAGATGTCAAATAGTCTCAAAAACATTTTCAAACCTAACCTGGTTTTTTACGATGAAGTTTTTTTCATCCTGTTATTTTAACCATCCCGGCGTGTTTTATATTTATTATTTTATTTTCTCTTGGTAGGCATATAAATATGATCGTGTCGGATTTAAAAATTAAACCAATAATGTATACCTACAATTATACGGGCGAAGATGGGTATCGATTCGACCCTTGAAAGTGTACACGTCTTTTACCTGTCGTAATAAATATTATTATTCTAAACTACAGAAATGGCCCCGGCAGAGTCATCGATCCATTTGGTGTCGTGTTTAATATTATATTTAAATTTAAATTATGCATCAAACCTTACCGTATTTAGTCTGACTACGAATTTCCATTAATTCGACTAGTATAAAATATACACTTAATTATTGAACACAGACAATCCATTATATTATGCGTTGCCCATTTACAGTAACAGAATATTATTATCTCCACAATTGAATTTATTATATATTTCTATTTTTTTTTCTGCGTTGTTACTTTTTATAATAGGTCGACCAAAATATACATTCTCTCAGCTCACTTTCTCTCCGGTTCTTTTTGTTTGTATATTATACTGTTGCCAGTCGTCTATCAGTTTTTTTTATTCGTATTCCATAAGAGGTTAACAGTCTTATACCTTTGTATTTTATAAGACTAACACGACCTAATCTCTGTAACTTGGATCGGAGTTCTGTGAACGCTTGATCAGCAAACTGCCACGTTTCAGTGATATACGTCAACAGTATTTTTCTGAACAGTTTTCAATCAACGTATAGGTTTATATTATACATTATCGCCGTTATAGGACATAAGTTACGTATATAGATCTCACTCAGACGACGGGCACGTGTACATTCCGCCTGAAACGAACTGGTAAAAAGTAGGTCCACGATAAATAGTGCGATCCAAAAATGTTCGTTCAGTCAAGTTTCGGTATAGGTATGGGTATACATATATTTGCTGTTCTAGTTTTAGTCGCCTGCAGGAAGTTTCATGAACGAGATCTAATATCTAAGCCATACAGGGCATAGTGTGAAACATTCTTATTAAGTATACCTACATATTATTAGGTACAGATAACAGATATATTCGACTTTACGGATCACTGCTACATAGCTGATTTAAACTGCATAACTACGTAGGTATGACTGTATGAGAACAATGGGACAAAAGCATTAATTTTTTTTCGTAATTTCGCATTCGTTGATAGCGTTAACAATATCCATCAATAATAATGTATATGAAAATACATAGTCTCAAGTAAATTGTGTATAAATAATTGTAGAGGATAAAAAAAACCTTCAACAAAATATATTGCTTCAAAAGTACAAAGTGCGATGTACATAAATAAACATAACTACATTAAAAAGGAACATAATATCAATATTATCCATGTTAAAATAATGATGCTTATTATTTTTGGAGATTTAAAAGAAACCAATTGACCCGTCTACTTAACAATTAAAACAATATTATATACTGTCATTATTGTGTTTTGCATTTAAACTTAATAAATATTATTATTGTTTTAATAAAATATGTTGATCGTTGATAAATGAGTATACAGTTAAAGTATAAGTACCAACAACGTACATATTACGATAATGTTCGATGCTAAAAATTATCACAATTTACTAATATAATGTTTGTGTTACCGTTATTTCACCTATACCCAAATTTGACTGTGCGAGTTCGAAGGGGGCTGAATTTAAAATCAGCCCCGATGATGACCACAATTTAAGTCAATATCTACACAATACGGTGGCCCATCGCGTTTACCCTCAATTCTAACTATAGCTGCATCGCCTCATAGAATAATTATTTTAGTTTGGTATTGGCTACACTATTATTCTGTGCATACACTCATTGGGCTCATCCGGTGAGCACCGGAAACCGAATATTATAGTTATGTCCGCCATCGTGCGTCATGCTTTTTGTTATCTTCGTGTATTTTTTTTCAATGATTTTGTTTTTCGTGTGATTTTCGATTTGTGGAATACATTATATTTTTCTATACAATAAATTATATATGGCTATAACGATGTTATGCTTAAAATAATGTTCTTTTTACTTGTAATTAATATTGTACACAATCGAACGTTCTCAATCACGCCAAACATGAAAAATCTGTGATCAATCATCATATTATAATATAGTGCTAATACGTCAATAAAAATACTAAAACGTATTATTATTTTAAAATTGGTGTAGACTGTAGACACCCACTTTCTACTTTTAATAAAAAGTTTGCGTGTTTCAAATTATTAAAATAGATAGTTTTTTTTCTGTATATTGGTGATACAAGACTTATAATAATATATACATAGAAATAGAAGTATTCAACTATATACGTCATAGATATAGGGATAATACGTAGTCACTAATTATTGTAAAACATTATTTATATATTTAGGCTTTTGGATTTAATTCACAATAATAGACATTTTGCACAATATGCCTAACGTGTTTACTTTATTAATATAAATATTAAATATGTACCTTATGTCCTTATACATACAATCCAATTATATATGGATGTACACTTAAATTATAAAAGTCGTTAAATACTTTTCATATCAATATATTGTATAGGTAGTTAAGGAAATTCCAATTTAAATAAAAGACTGTATTTAGTACAAGTATGTTTTATCTAAAAATATATAGGTAACTAAAAAAAAATAACACAGCATGTCAACTAAAAATATTCTGGTGATAACTACATCCATCTAACGGTAAATGTAATAAAAAAGTGCGTTACAAATCGATTAAAACAGTACCTATGATAAAAAGTAAAATTAATATTCCTACATATTTTTTTTTAATATTAAATATAAACATTGTTTTTTTATTAAAAGTGCACACACGTATTGTAATGTAAAGCTAAATGTAATTTTTAAAAAATAGATTCTGGTAGAGCATTAAATATATTGGTTTCACGATGATGTACCTATTTAAGAACAGTTAAAATGTCAGTGGTTTATAGTAGAAAATTGGATTTAGTTGATACTTAAAGGATTCAAAAATAAAAAAACTCCCTCTTTCAACTCTTAAGTGAAATATGTTTAAAAATACTTAATTTCAGCGACCTGAGCATGTGTCACTGTGTCAGTATGACAATTTGTGAGACAAGTGTAATATTCTGATCAGATATTTTTTATAAATATAAATCAATTAACTATAATAATAATTAATAACATAGCTTATTCTGTGGATAAGTAATACGAGTATTGGTAAACTTTGCTTGACAGGATGTCAACACACTATTCGTTTTCTATCTTCGACCACCTCGGAAAAAAGTAAATGTGTGAATAGCTGAACCATCTTATTGTGTTGTTTGGTAGCTCTAGTATTGAATTGAACAAACCTATTGTCAAACTTTTTCAAATATCAAACTTAACGTTAAGAATTTTGTCCGCGTAATGTGTATGTACGTTTTATTTTTCATGATAATTCAATTTACATTTAACTAATGAGTATATTGTAAAATATAAGTTATAACGATTTAAAAATGTTCATATTTCGCTATACAATAATGAAATACCGTAAAAAATACAACTATCAGACACGAAACGTTCTTAACGTGAATCACGTTTCTTGGAATTTGATAATAAGTCAATTCCACCGAACATTAAAGTGAACAACACGAGCTTTGTACTATATTGAACGCGAAGTCGTAATGCTTCACGTGGGCTATAGCTGATAAAAACAAATAGTGTGCTCACTATTACCGGGATATTTATTACAGCATACTGATAACTAAATAATAATCAGCTAATAATATAATAGATTAATGTATTATTAGTATAAAATATATAATATAATGATGTAATTTATTGTGCGGATGAGTAATATAATAATTGGTACTAACTACCTACTTCTTTAAATTAAAATTATTTATTATATTATATTTGCTATAGGTACCTACGTGGCTACGTATAATATCAAATAAACAGACACATTTGATATTTAGTTCTTAGTAAAACTGAGATCATTCCTCATTATAACCACAATTATTTCATATTTGGAATGTCTATGAATCGAATGATTATTGAATACACAGATACACAACACATGTTGATTTATAAACAGGTCGGGCTGCAACAGCTTTAACTGTTTAACAACATTGTACGATCGTATATTATATGCAAATGAATAATACGTACGTTTATACTACATTATAGTAATATATAGTACCTACGATATTTTGTTTCTTTCTAAAGAGTGTACCCCTCCCCTTCCCCTACTAGGCGACAAACTATTGTTTTTTATAGCCCTCGTTATATTATGCTCATAGATTCTAAGTACTTATAGTAATATATTAATATTATTATCCGTTTGGGATACACAAAATTACATGACAAATACTTTTTACCGGGTCAGAATTTCAATTTCAAATTATTCAGGTTTCCGTTCGAAACATTGATGTGTGTAATATACATTTTGTGTGTGAATTGCGTCTATATAGATGAACGTGCATTATGTATATGCTATATTAGAGTAATATTGTACATGTATTAAGTATAATGTATAGAATGCTTTTAAAATGACACCCATTGTATAATACAGACAAGGTGCCACGTGCCGTTTCTTTATCATAAATGTTATGGAAATTATTAGGGATCTAAGTAGGCACTCTATTGATACAAGACCAATATTTCCATAGGTATTTTATTATAACATTTGATGAGTATTTGTCGGTTGACTCCGAAATGAAATAAAACCGTTTGCTTATACAAATATGCACGTGTTACTAAAAAATTCTAGATAAACAACTAGTATAAGAAAATATTATAATATGTAAATATTTTACCTCTCATTAAGTATTCATATAGCGCTTGTACATGATTTAATTATTAGGCGAAAGGCCTGTACAGGAGTGCTCAGTATGTAGACGAGAATGTACAAGGTCAAGCATAGTGGATTCGAGACGCTTTGCACACTGAACAGTATACACAAGTACTTTGACGACCGAATTGTGGTTTAAGAAGGAGTAATCGAGTTTGTTGTGAAGGACTCTATGACATAGTAATTTTATGTCGAATGTCAAAACTATAAGGCTAGACTGTATGTACAGTATACGCACATAATATGTTTATACAGGGTGCTATATTTTTTAATATAACAATATATTATTATGCTATTATTTTATTTTAATCTGCTTATACATAGAATGAATGACACGATACTCATAGTCACTCATTTGTTTTTCGGCGAGTTTTGCTGATTAGTGTCACCCCCCGCGTTTTTAATGGAGAATTCTGGAGCAGAAACGAATAATTCTCTGGAAAAAGGTCAATTTACAACACGTATCGATTACTGACAGTCTGTTCATTATACGGGTTTAATGTTTGGATACAAGGTGGTCATCCGGGCGGCTCTCCTAAATATTACGCTCGTAAACAATATAAACTCTATAACTCTATATTTTATTTTCTACTTTCTAATTATGTGTCTACGAAGAAGTAGTACTAGTGCAGCCAGCAAATTCCATTTTTCCAGTGTTGGGTAGTAATGTAACACAAATAACAAATTACTGTAATAAAATTACATTTGCAGTAACGCTGTAGTAGTTTCATTGTATAAATTTATATTTTATTTAAATAAACGCAATTAACGCAACTAACGCAAAAAAAAAAAAAACAGTATTTTACAACACTTCCTACAGTAATTGGCCAATTCACTGTGTAGTATATCACGCGTTGGATAACGGACGTTTTGGTCACTCGCTTACTTGAGGTTAATGTAATAGGTATATTATTGTTATTATTATTATTAATTATAATATATTATTATAATGTGTCGAGTGCAGGATACCTATTATTATACACTGATGTGGTGCAATTTGTCGGTTTTTCTCGTTGCCATTTGTGAGTTTGCAGTAAAAAATTGTAACGATGCCCGTATACAAGTCGCATAAAAATTATTTAATATATTATTATTATTATTATAATGCGCGTTGGGCAGCTGAAATGCGTCAGGCGAAATCGGTTCGGTGAGAGGAAGAGAGAGAGAGAGAGCTGTCAAACCGCCGTCGTCGCTCTACCATTAAACATTCTGCGCTCCCAATCTTTGCTTCGTACCCGTCACGTGTGAAACGCGTTTATTAGATAGCTATGGGAAAAGGGAATGTCGCGTGACGGTGCTCATTCGTCACGATAAAAATATAATATCGTTATGGATGAGTAGGAGGTACACGCCGTGGCCGCTACGGTAACGAGTTTTTTTTTTTTACCGACGATAGTCGGGTAAGTAGGAAGTGTACACTACACATAGGTATACTTACTACATTTCAAATCGATATAAATACCGCATTCTTGGAACTTGGAAGAACATTATTCGTCCCACGTACTTAATATTATATAAAAAATGAACGGATTTACCGATTCGATTTTCATCTTGACGTTTAAACTATATACTGCAATGTTATACAACGCACCGGTCACACGCCGAATTCAGATTTATAATAATATAGCGTTTCCCTTTGTTTCTATAATTTACCGTTTTATGCCACTGGGAATATACAGTTAATATACTGATAATATTATATTATACAAGATAACAAAAAACGGTTCAACAACGTGATCGCGTATTTATTTTCTCACATTTTTAATGGAAAAAAATTGATTTGATATACCTATCGGATCTACAATAACTGTGCATCAGACAATTTTTTTTCCTCTGAGTGCTTTTAAAGATGTCGGCACCAGTTTTTCAATCTTCCGAAATTCTAAATTTTGAAAATTACATTTTATATTTTAATCACTACCTTGATTATAATACTTTTCCAATTATCTACAGCTCGATACCTATTTAGAGGGGGGGGGGTTGATGCTGTGTATTATATCAACGAAAAATACTATTCACATAAAAAACTCTCACACCCTGTAGAATAGTCGTATTTCGTTAAAATTTTTATATTTGAAAGAAAAGAACATTTTCCAGGTCGGGTAAAAGGCTAAATTTTCAATTTACTTTAAATAGTGGTAGAAAAATACGTTTGAAAAATAACAAATATTGTGCATATTCAAATGCATATTTTTGGTTCTATAATTATAATTTTGAAAATCTGGCTTTGTTGTGACCTGTAAAATGTTTTCTTCTTTTATATAAACAAATATTTAACGAAATACGACTATTCTACAGGGCGTGAGAGTTTTTCCTGTAAGACATGTAGTTTTTGTACTAAAAAACGCACCGGCTCTGACGCCATTGACAATAAGTGTATTATAATATGTATAGTAAATATTATATTATGTGCACAACTCACTCAGGTAAAGGCTCAGTTAAGGTGGTACGGGCAATTAAATGAAAAAAATAATAATAAATTATACTCTATTATAATATATTGGTGTGAAAATAGTATATACCTGTCATGTTTTTCTCACCCAGAGTTTTTGACAACCACCTGTGTCGTAAACGATAACAACAAAAATAATTGTTATTGTATACACTATATTTAAGATGACACTACACAGCCATTTGTTGAATATGTTTTACAAGTGTGTAACATGTTAAAATTCCGCTAAGAAGATGACGTTTAGATCCTTTAAAAATTAGAGTGATTTAAAATTGTATTAAATTTTATGATAAGAGAATTATCTGTGTGAGTTATTTACGATAATTTAACTTTTAAGTGAGTAATTATGAGCATTTTTCATTTATTACAATACTACGCTAAGAAAATGTAACGTTCGTAAAAAACCCACAAAAATACACAGATAATGTTCTTACCAAGATTCATAATAGGTTGATTCACTCTAATTTTTAAACTAACATAGCTAAACGTGATCTGCTGATGTAAATTTGCCATGTTACGCACTTGTAAGACGGACACACAAAATAATGGCTGTGTATGGACATTTTAAATATAAATAAAAATTTCAAATCTCAAAATTCATTATTGAATGAAGTCGTTATTGAATGGTCGTTAGCATGCTTGGTTAAAAACATTTAGTTATTTTTCATCGTTTTTGGCTTTTGGTATAACTCTAAAAGAAATGACCGTTGATACATGCAATTTCGACTCAATATTTATATTAAAATTTTTTATATAGGTACCATAACATTTTTAAAATATTTTTTAGGTTTTTTTTTTATAGATTTCTATAGAACTTTATTTGTTGGGTAAAAAAACTTGAAAATGTAATACAAGGCTCCTAATATATTGTTACAATAATATATGAAAAATATTAAAAATCCGAAATCACAAATTTTTTTTATAAGCATTTAAAGTTCAAATATTGACAAAATATGTAAAAATCACGAAAATGTGCAAATTGTTTTGAGTTAGAAATTCATAAAAAAATTTCTTTTTAAATCTAAGATTTGAAAATGTAACATATGATTTCAAAGAAGTTTGCCTAAGTTTATCAAAAAAAAAAATATTTAATACCAAGTCAAATTAAATATTTATGAGTGTTTGAAGTGTTTGTTTGGTTGAACATTTTAAAACATTGCATATTCTCTCGATTCCTCATCTAGAGATTTTCTTATTTTGTTGTGATTGAAAAATGAACAACTGTAGATATTTTAAATTTACACCAAATGTTTATTTTATCAATTTCTATACATGATACAATTTTCTAAATATTTTGATTCGTTTTGAGCTGTTAACGGACTTATTTAGATTCTGAGCGGAGCGATGAATGTATTGATTTTACAATGATGTGTGTTTTTTTTAAATTTTTAAATTTTTTTTTAATTTTTGTGTCTGTCGTCACCTTTTAGGACAGTAAAAATGCTTCGATTTTCTTCAATAGTACCTTTTCTGATAGGAAAGTGAATCTAGTTGGTACTTTGGGGGGTCAAAAGTTAAAATTTCCCAGTAGTTTTCATGAGCGCCTGGAAAAACCAATGAAAAATTAAGGGGAAAACGGGAATTTTTACGAAAAACCAATTTTCCACAAAATCGATTTTGGTTTTTGGTATAACTCTAAAAGAAATGACCGTAGATATATGAAATTTTGACTGAATGTTTATATAAGCATTTTCTACACACCCTAGTATTTTCAAAATATTCCGACTTATTTTGAGCTGTTAACGGACATTTTCA
>JANEHU010005224.1:0-77969 GCA_027563435.1 Nasonovia ribisnigri | reverse complement strand
TGTGTATGGACATTTTAAATATAAATAAAAATTTCAAATCTCAAAATTCATTATTGAATGAAGTCGTTATTGAATGGTCGTTAGCATGCTTGGTTAAAAACATTTAGTTATTTTTCATCGTTTTTGGCTTTTGGTATAACTCTAAAAGAAATGACCGTTGATACATGCAATTTCGACTCAATATTTATATTAAAATTTTTTATATAGGTACCATAACATTTTTAAAATATTTTTTAGGTTTTTTTTTTATAGATTTCTATAGAACTTTATTTGTTGGGTAAAAAAACTTGAAAATGTAATACAAGGCTCCTAATATATTGTTACAATAATATATGAAAAATATTAAAAATCCGAAATCACAAATTTTTTTTATAAGCATTTAAAGTTCAAATATTGACAAAATATGTAAAAATCACGAAAATGTGCAAATTGTTTTGAGTTAGAAATTCATAAAAAAATTTCTTTTTAAATCTAAGATTTGAAAATGTAACATATGATTTCAAAGAAGTTTGCCTAAGTTTATCAAAAAAAAAAATATTTAATACCAAGTCAAATTAAATATTTATGAGTGTTTGAAGTGTTTGTTTGGTTGAACATTTTAAAACATTGCATATTCTCTCGATTCCTCATCTAGAGATTTTCTTATTTTGTTGTGATTGAAAAATGAACAACTGTAGATATTTTAAATTTACACCAAATGTTTATTTTATCAATTTCTATACATGATACAATTTTCTAAATATTTTGATTCGTTTTGAGCTGTTAACGGACTTATTTAGATTCTGAGCGGAGCGATGAATGTATTGATTTTACAATGATGTGTGTTTTTTTTTTAATTTTTTTTTTATTTTCGTGTCTGTCATCACGTTTTAGGACGTTTTTTTGTAGTATTTCGTTCCGTATTATATCGATAGAGTAAGGCTACGATCACATTTTGCGCTTATCGGCTGATAATTTTTTTTTTGCTATGTATAAGTTATTTATATTAACTACTTTACTCATATTATAATCAAATTATTTTTAGATTTTGAGCGGAGCGATGAATGTATTGATTTTACAATGATGTGTGTTTTTTTAAAAAAATTTTTTTTAATTTTTGTGTATGTCATCACCTTTTAGGACAGTAAAAATGCTTCGATTTTCTTCAATAGTACCTTTTCTGATAGGAAAGTGAATCTAGTTGGTACTTTGGGGGGTCAAAAGTCAAAATTTCCCAGTAGTTTTCATGAGCGCCTGGAAAAACAAATGAAAAATTATGGGAAAAACGGGAATTTTTACGGAAAACCAATTTTCGACAAAATCGATTTTGGTTTTTGGTATAACTCTAAAAGAAATGACCGTAGAGACATGAAATTTTGACCGAATGTTTATATAAGCATTTTCTACACACCATAGCATTTTCAAAATATTCTGACTTATTTTGAGCTTTTAACGGACATTTTCAGTTTCCAATTTTTTTAGTTTTTTTTTCTATAAATGTCAATAAAATTTTATTTGTTGGGTAAAAAATCTTGAAAATTTAATAGTAGGCTTCTAATATATAGTTTCAAAGGCAGATGAAAAATATTAAAAATCCGTAGTCACAATTTTTTTTTATAGGTAATCAAAGTTCAAATTTTGACAAAATACGTAAAAATGACGAAAATGTGCAATTTATTTTGAGTTAGAAATTCATAAAAATTTTTCTTTTTAAATCTAAGATTTGAAAATGTAATACAAGATTCCTCATAAGTTTGCCTAATTTTATCAATAAAAAAAAGTTTATAAGCAAGTCATAATAAATTTTTATGAGCATTTTAAGTTCAAATTTGTACAAGATTAGATATTCACTCGATTTCTCATGTAGCGATTTTCTTATTTTGTTGCAATTCAAAAACAAATAACTGTAGATGCATGAAAATTTCACCGAATGTTTATATAAGCATTTTCTATACACCATCTAATTTTGAATATATTTTGACTGTTTTTGAGCTTTTTACGGACGATTTCAATTTTAAATTTTTTAGTTTTTTTTTCAATAAATATCAATAAAGTTTTATCTGTTGGGCCAAAAAGTGTAAAAATTTAATACAAGGCTCCTGATATATTAATACAATATCAGTTGAAAAATATTAAAAATACATAGGCACAATTTTTTTTTATAAAGCATTTAAAGTTAAAAATATATAAACACAGTTATTTTTTACAGACATTTTAAATTCAAATTTGGATGAAATTACATATTAAAATCAATTTTAACGAGTAAAAGTATATGTTATAATGTTTTTCTAGCATCACTAATAATTTTAGGTTATTGATTAAATAATATGAATAATATTAATTCAACTTAGCAGCTACCGTAAAATAACAATATCAATATAATTTAAAATATCCTAGACTGATATACCGTCTCCGCTCAGAATCGTTTTTCGTATACAATGATATTATATCATTGAATTCAAATTTAATACCGTCCATTATACAGTGATCTACTTGTAACCTACTGTACAGCAGAAGGACATCCACTTGACCCCCTTTTTTAAATTGTTAGTTATATGTTACCTATTGTACCTAACTAATGTTATAGGTAGGTATATGTATGGACATGTTTACCTATATTACCCTATGTTATAGCAGATACTAACAAGGTGTTCAGACTATTATATATATTATATTATATTAAAAAGGTAGCATTTTAATATTTTATTTTAAACACAATGAGATAGTAATATCATCGATTAATACATAGGTACACATAATGAATCAATGGTAGTAACTGATAATATTTCTTTATAGCGAGTACAATTATAAATGTATGCGGCTCCTATAGGTTTTGATCTACGCTCGCGACGTCACTATATTATAGTAACCATCACACTCCGACACGACACGACTATTGAATACAATTCCAAAATTTCGTTCAGTGCAAATAATTAATAAAAACCGATGAATAAAATATAATTTTATCAATTATCAGGAAGCTCGAACGGAACAACGGTGGAGTCGAAAAACTGGGACCGGCGTCGGCTGTTCTCGGCCAAGAACTTCCGCAGCGGCATACTCCTCTACAGGGGCGTCACCGGCAGTCTCGTCAAAATGTTGCCCTGCACGTCCATCGGGTACGTGGTCTACGAAGAGCTGTGCAAGTCGTTCGGCGTGCGAATGACGTGAAACGCGTTAAAATCGCACATTTCGATGTATGTACCCATATATATATATATATATATATACATATTATTATCGTCTATCGTCAATGTATAATAAAATATATATCAATAATACATTTCAGGCGGGATGAGTATGGTACCTGCACACGTTATGCTGCACGGCACTCTCTCGTTTCTGCAAACATTGTTATATACGCATTCGTCGTATCCATCATTTCCAATCCATGTACGATACATTATAGTAGGTGACTATTATATGCCATAATATACCGTGTACAGTCACGGAATTACACATAATAATGTGGTGTACACAGCTGGCGGGTGATTATTTTACCGTTGAGCACTCATTATACTTCAAAAAGTATAAATGGTTTTGGAAAAAATCGTTTCTATAGTCGTTAAAAAACAACATTTTAATTATTTTTCAAGCGGTGACTTTTTCGAACGACAACATACAGTTTTAGTTCCATATTCCAAAGGAGAATATTTTTCCAAGTACCTATTTCGAAACATTAAAGTCTAATTTAGGATGAGTAGTTTATGAAGTGCCTAATTAAAGTTTTGATGAGCGGAGAGGAGTAGTAGGTACTCGGTTAGTGGTTACGCCGCAAAATGTTGGTCTACGACTACTCCGCTCATCTAAACTTTAATCACTTTGGTAAAAACGCATAAAACACTACAAAAATCATTCTAAATTCAATTTGTATATATTATAATACTAAGAAAAATATCCTACTTTCGAAGATCAAATTAAAACTGTATGTGGTTGTTCAAAAAGATAAAAAAATATTTAAATATGCAATTTTTTTTTAAAAAAACACATTTTTTTAACGACTTGAAACCACGTAAAAATAATATTTTCAAAAACATTCATGAGTGTTATACGTCAAATGAATCATCCGGTATATTTTGTAGGTATATAAAAATTGTAATTTAATATTGTTTTGTTGCAGTTTTTTTTTACATCGTCAGAATTTTCGACTGCATTGTTCATTATTATATATAGATAAGGTAGTAAATATCTCTATACTATACATTTTCAAAATGGCGAAGATCCTACGTGCAGATATTCACTACAGACACACAAACTTAATATAGTGTTTTAAAGTATCTGTGTATGTTATGTAGTTCTGTCAAAAACTGTCAGTATGTAATTAATAGTTAATATATTTTGTAGATTCTCGAAATCGTAAGGTTAAAAATGCAAGATAATTTGTTTAAAAAATAAAATATAATTTTGGTTATAAAGATGCCTGCGATCTGCCTGATAAACGATAACATTTTTAATACTTACTTCTCACTTTCTCAGAATATGTTCTAATGAAAGTAGGTAATATTTTATTAGCGTGTCCACTATACTTATACACTGATATTTTGAAGAGATTAAATTCACGACATTATTTTGCTTTAGATCCTAAGCCACCGAGAAATAAATGTACATATATTAATTTTACGATTATGTATGTAGTTTTTTTCTGTGTGTGCCCACACGTTTAATAATTGAAAAAATTTAACGACCTTCAAGTTCGTGGTTTCTGGTAGAAAATTGGATCTAGGAAGAAATCTAAGAAATTATTTATTTTTTTAATATTCGGGCATAAAGGTTTAATCTGTTTTTGACAAAATCAATTTTATTTTTACGTTGCGAATAGTGACTTGAATTTTTCACCAATTATTTTTAATAACATTTTTTAGATAAGGTATAAGTTTCAAACTATTATGACTCTTTGGGTATGCTATTTAGATACTTATATTGACATTTGAATTTTGAAATCTTTTGGTTTTTTCAATTTACGAATAAAGACATTTTTTTTTGTTTGAACAAAACATGAAAATGTAGATCAATATTTTTTAATGAGATGTTCATTTATAAGATATTCGCCTAAATCATAAAAATGAATTCATTAATTTTTAAATGTTTTTACTAGAAATAAGTTTATCATCAAAACTACTTTAAAGTTTTATGTGCGATTGAAGTTAACTGTTTTGGGATTCCATAAACGTTTTTTTCATTTATATCTTAGGTCTGAAAACTTAATACACGCTAAGTTTTCCTACATTTTCTAAAAAAAAGTGTACTGGAAAGTCAAATATATTTTTTATGAGCGTTTAAAGTTAAACATTGGATAATGATCATGAACCTATAACCCCATGGAAATATTTTCTTATTTTATTGAAATTCATAAACTATTAATCATAGGTACTTGAAATTGTCATTAATTTTTTTTTTATTATTAGACATTTGAAATTTTTAATATTTTTAGTTCTTTTTTTCTATAAATTTCAATAAAAAAAATTGAGTTTGGTTGGAATGCTTGAAAATGTAATACAAGGTTGCCCATAATTAATTATAATAGCGGTTGAAAAATATTAAAGATCCATATTCACGATTTTTGTTTATACTAATAAATATTTAAAGTTGAAATTTTGACAAAATGTATCAAAATCTCAACAATTTTACTTCATCATCAGTTAACTACTTCATACTGTAACCCAAAAATCTAAAAATATAATATGTAAACACAGTTCTTTTTTACAGGCATTTAAGTTCAAATTTGGACGAAATTACATAATTATTATCCACGAGTATTGGAAACTTTTAAAGTACCTATATTAGTATACTTTATACACACAATTACATTTTTAAATGCAATTTTTATGGTTAAAATTAATTTAACCACTGTAGTATTAATGCTTAATTGTAAAAGAAATAACTTTGATTACAATAATATCCAAAATATACTTAGTAATAGTATAGGTTGACAGTTTATCTTCGCTCAGAATCGTTTTTCGTATACAATGATTTTATATCACTGAATTCAAATTGAACACATACATTCCCTAGACATCTAATGTACACTGTACTGCAGAGGCGCAGATAGCGTTACCCACAAAGACGCTTTTTTTCCATTGAAATTTCAAAAATACGAAATTTTTGTACCTATATTAGCTATATTGTGTATTTGGTGAAAACGCATAGGTACCATGTTTGACATTATGTATATTATATTCTCAATATTAAAAGCATTTTAATGGTTATGGAGTGATTTAATTTACTGGTTCTAAATATTTTATACCAATAATTCATATTTTTATGTGATTGAGTTAGAATTTTAGTTCCCTATTAAATTATTGAATAATTATATTTTCAATCATATTTTTAATGTTTAAACTGTATAATTGACGTAGACATTTTATATAAATTTGATAAAAATAAAAAATAATGTAACGGTCGACTTCAAAATAATAAGTGGAATTCATTGCAGTTTTATAATATCATACCAATGAAATGCGTTCCACTTGTATATTGTGAAATAAATAATACTCATACCGCCGTCCATCTCGATTATTCAAACGTCGTATAAAAGAGAATGTAAGTTAAAACCGCTGAACAATACACCAATTCTTTATCTGGCGGTCTTTGTAGTCGTTGTCAGGTACATAAACTACATAATATTATGTACCTATTGAGTACTGCCTACACTATATAGGTATATAATATTATACCGTCAATATCATCCAACGCCGTACCAACTTTGACAGTATAACGTATAAAAAATGTATAAATGTTTTGTTTTACGAAGACCAAACAATGAAACTAAAACAGAATCGTATGTAGGTCCGTACGACAGTACATGTTACTTAATAATATGGTTGCAACCAAAAACCGCACACTTGTGATTTCGAAACCGAAAAAATTTGGTATACAAAAACCACAAACTTTATCGGTTCATTCTATAGCAAAATACCGCACACTATTGTGCCAAATAACAGAATAGTAAGATTAATATTATTGATAGAAATAAAGGGGGCAAGTGTTTGTACTTGATGATTTTAAGTACAGACAATTTAGATTACATAATAGTGGAAATGTTGGGAAGAATCAAAAAAAAAAAACTGAACATATCAAATTTTTCTATTTTTAAAAATGTGCCAATATGTTAAATTTTTTGATATATAAATATAGGTAATAAATAATAAATACATCATTATAAGATGTTCGGTTTTCGGATATAACAATTTTAAAAATTGTGCTGTTTATAATAACATATTGTATGTGCATTGTGCATGGTTTTAACCTAGCAGTGTTCCGCTGTGTCCTGTAATGTATTACAAGTTTTTTGGGGTCAACAAATAATATAATATATATAGTTACAAGAAGTAAATATTTTAGAGTTTAGTGTTTAATATTAACTAATAAGTCACTGAAGTCCCTCCAAGAGGAATAGTTGATGCTCCTTGCTCCGCGCACCTCCCCCCCCCCCGACACCTCACATAAATCAACTTATACTCAAGGTTGTGGTGGGACAATCCACTAATGGATCAGTCTCGAGTAATAGCTATACCTGCAAATTAAAAGATTTTAAATGTTTTCGGTTTTGATATAAACTATGTAAATTACTAATTTATTATATACATTATAGTAATATATAAAAAATTACAAATTTGTTATGTATATTATGACACTAGAGTCTATAATATAATATTACGTTGTAGACTTGTACCTATGCACTATAATACTATATAGTTACCTAGTAATATTATAGGTACCTATCTGGCATCTGCATTCTGCAGTCTGCACGTACAACAATGTTATTGTGGCCGGTGTAGCGATCCATTCGACGACTGGTTGACCTTCTAATGCACCCCCCTCCATTTAATGGTGAGTACCTAATGGATTTGTAGGTAGTCCGGCACAAACAGGTCGAAGAATTTCAACGGTAACCGCCAGGAATACTGGTT
Organism: Nasonovia ribisnigri; assembly: GCA_027563435.1. Classification (NCBI taxonomy): domain Eukaryota; kingdom Metazoa; phylum Arthropoda; class Insecta; order Hemiptera; family Aphididae; genus Nasonovia; species Nasonovia ribisnigri. The sequence goes on along the minus strand of JANEHU010005224.1, from coordinate 70,080 downwards.
TTTAGACAACGAAAGCGGCGAGACGCGCTCGAATACGTGATTTAATAATTATTATGGTTGTGCGGAGTGTGGAAGTGTTGCTCAGTCACTTTAGGCATAAAAAAAATAAATATTAAATATATAATATTATAGCGAACAAAAAGCGCACGGGCCGAACATTACGAAATGCTCGAACCGGTATCTATATGATATCATAGTTATATTATAGGTAGGTGCGATAATATTACGACGTGCCAGGAGAAGCAGGAATTCAATTTCATTATAATATTGATATTTTATTGTATTGTTCGACGTAAATTAAAAAAATAGATTTTATATTCATCATATTATGATCCACCCCAAGGCATGACCTACATAGTAACATCATAATTCTATATTATTATACATTTATACCATAGACTATATTACAGTCTTGTAAAGTATTTGAGTAAATGTATTTAATTCAAATGCTTTTATTAGAATACTTTAAAAATTTCAAACAATAACTATTCGTCATTTGTCACGTGTCAAAATATTTTTTGTACTATATTATTTTATTTATAATATTTGATCACTCATAAATGTTTAGATCCCCTATTGACGATGTCTCGCTTATTATTATTACAAATAACATACCACCTTCTGCGACCTTCTAAGATTTTATAAACAACTGTTTAATAACCTAATAATATGGTATATCAAAATTATTATAAAACAAGTTTTATTTATTTTCATTTTTCAGTATACATCTCAAAAGTTCTAATACCTAGTTAAATGTAACATTACACTATTTCAAATTAGTAATTTCAAAATTCATTTTGCAAACCAAGTTTTGTTAAGTAAATGAAAAAGTATTTTAAAAGATTTCCTATACGTTACAAATAAAATACATTATATATGTATAAGTAAATACCTGTGTAGGGCGTGTGTTAGATAAAGACATGATTGCGTTCAATCCGCTGAAGACTAAAACAAACCATCAAAAGGGAGCACAGAATATCAAAGAATTACGCACATATAGATAATGGTATTTTTTAATTAGAAATCGTCAGTGATGTTTTGTAATGGAGAAATTCATTTTTACAAATATATAATTATTATAGGTATTAAGGAAAACGGTCATCGGTCAAACCAATTATCTCCAGACTATAAAATATTATAAAACAACTATAAAATTGTATACGTAATGTAGTTAATACCATGGCTTAAATTATGTATAAATAATATTAAGTATACCTGTTGGTAAAAAATTCCATAGTGGAGAGGCAATCACATCACCACGTCGCTATTGTCGTCCTTAATAAATCCGCTCCTGTATATAATATAGATAGGTACACATAATATAATTGTATAAAAAAGCATATTATTATACTTATTACATACTTATATTGTTAACATTTCACATTGTGAGCGGAACGATTAAAGTATTATGAGTTAATTTCAAGGCTGGGCATTAACGAGTTAAAAAGTTAAAGCTAAGTTACTTTTAACTAAGTTAAACAACGAGTTCCTTTTTTTTTAAAAAGTACCTTCTAACTTAACGAGTTTTTTCTGTGTTATCGGTTGGAAACTTATGAATTATTAATTAATTTTATTGTCATGTTAAGTTAATTTTACTTTTAAACCACATATTAAAAATATATTCAATTTTGTAAATATTGATTTTATAAAAACAAATAATAATAATCCGAAACATTATACTTACTAATCATTGATAAGTAATAATTTATAATATAGTGCATAATATTGCATATTCGCTGAATATAATATTATATAGATACTTATATTATTTACAGACATTTTATAGGGGTAACCGCATCATTACTAAATGAAAAAAATAACTATTTACTCAGTACCTATCCCAAATAAGTTTGTAAACTCGTTACTCATTAGTCCCTACCTACCTAATCATTATACATATTGCTACTTATTACCTAGGTATTATAATATTTGTATTAACTCATTGGATCACATCGATAACTTGGTCCGTCGGTAATGCAAACCCGTAGTTGCGTAGTTCATCGTATTTACTATTTACCTATTTAAATAAATGAATAAGCTATTCAACGATACAGTCGATACCATGGACTAAATTTTATTTTTAAATATGTCCTAAGTAATAACCAAAAACAAAGTTTGAAATTCTCTTGAAAGGACTATGTAGGTACTACGTGTCTACGTATAGATTTTAATAGTGTACGTAAAGTCATAAACAAAATATAGTCTGTCGATTGTTTCACGTGTCGTCAAAGTTATTGATTGCTTTCTGTGGAGCTGTGAGCTGTTTAATCAATTAATTATATTCTAACAATAAAATTTATTGTTATAATATTTAATAAAATTGTGAATTTTGGACCATCATACGTCGGTAGGTATCTAAACAAATACATGAAAATACATACTCTATTAATTTATTGAATTACTATGTTATTTGTTAACTTTAAGAAGGTAGGTAAAATAATACATTTTGTATGAAAAAAAAATTAACTGATTTTTAACTAAGTTAAGTTACTTTTACTGTCTAATCAACTTGTAACTTTTACTAGTTAAGAAAAAAATAAAGGTTACTTTGTTTTAAACTTAACTTACATTTTTCTATATTAACTTAAAGAGTAAAAAAAATAATAGTTAACTTGAACAGCCTTGGTTAATTTTACAATAATTTTGTCTGTTTATTTATTTATATTTTATAAAATGTATGTCGTCATCTTTCGGTACTGTGAAATTCTTCGCTTAGAGAGTTGTACCTATCTGGATAGAAAATTGGATACAATTGATATTTTAGGGAGTCAGAAGTAAAAATTATCACTTATTTTTAAAATAATTGGAAAAAAAAATGAATAACGGAAATATTTATGCAAAACTAAAATATAATATTTTTTGTTGTAATTCTCAAATGAGTAGTCCAGTCTTGAATTTTTTAACCAAATATTTATAATAGCATTTATATGATACGGTTTTCAAATTATTTTTTCGTAATTATTGTTTTTTCGTGCTGTTTATATTTGAAGGAGACGTTTAAAATTGTCGACTGTTTTCAATTTTTTTTCGTTTCATGTCTGATCACATTTTTATTTTTAAGTAAAAAGCTCGATAGTTCAATATAGTTTGTATTCCAGCAATTCAAATATATCAAAAATAATTAGGTACTCATTTTTTTTATACGCATTTAAAATATGTAAATTATTTTGTTCCAAAATGTACAAATAATTTAATCTGAAGACTCAAAATTTGAAAATTAAATACAACAATCCTCGCAGAATTTTCTTACAAACATTTGAAAAGTGTGAAGCCACATAGTTCCCATGACAATTTTAACTAAAAATTTTACTGACATTGAAATTCAAAAGAATAATAATGAAACGAAAATAAAACATTACGCGTATTAAATATAATAATAATCTACTACGAGTATTACTACACTTAAATTATCATTTTATATACACAATAAATATTTTATGATATCGATTTTTTTTTATTGTTTAGTTTTGGCGTAATATGAACGTGTTAATTTTACAAGTGTACCTACCTATTTATTTATTATCGTGTACACAGTACCAAAAAAAAAAAATTTAAAAAAAACACACATAATTGTTAAATCAATCCAAAGTTCTTAAGAACAACTTACGAGTTACGAAAAACCTTGGAATAATAGTTTTTTGAATTTTTTACTACTAAATAATTTATACATAAAGGGAAACTTGTAATACATTTTCAAACATTCTTAAACACAACAAAGTAGATACCTATAACAAGTATACTTAATTTGAAACATAAAACTAAAATTCAAAAATATCAAATGTTTATAAATTGAAATTTAAAATATTACACGAGTGGCAAAAGTTGTAGGTAATTTTAAGTTCGTTCTCTGAATTTGTAAGTTACCCGTGCTTAGAAGCCCGAGGAAGCTGTTAAAGTTTGGGTGGTTGCTGCCACTGTTAGCAAATTCAAATCGACAGCGCCTTACATAGACAGTGGACATGGTCAACATATAAATTCATTGGCAGGAAATTCAATCACTTTCAATTAAAGGGTATTAACTTAACATTATTTCTTTGGTGCAATTTGTCCTTGCTCTATGGTGGGAGAGGGACCTCATCATAATCGTCAATATATATTATCGAGGTAGTACGCTAAATAAAGCGTATAGTACTAGTATAAAATATATTTAATGAACATAATATTTTAACAAATAAAACAACATACATTTTGCCAAAAACTGATTTCATGTAAATTTTAGCGGTTTTCATGTATTTTTTTATCCAATTATGTTGTACAGTACCGAGAATTTTCTACATTTGAACCACCAAAAGTACCAACTTGATCCAATTTGGTACCAAAAACTTCTCTCGGAGTTGAGTATCAAGGCATTTTTCTATTATTAAAGACATGCAAGTGAGCACACGAACACACACGCACCCATCATTCTAAAACCAATACATTTCTCCGTTCTGAATCTAAAATGTGGTTCTAACCTAACGGTCCCGCCCTCTACTTTGTATATACCCTATTACCCTCCATACAGAAGTTTCATCTCAAAGAATAAAAAAGTAAATATACTTATGCATTATTATTATTGTAATTAACTAACTATACGCATTAATCATCCACAAAAATAAATTTAAATACGTTGCAACTAATATTCTAATATCTATATAGGTTATTCCTGAGGTATTTGGAGACGTAAGTGTAATTAGAGTAAGTTCACTTAACTCTTTCTTAGACAAATAATAGAGCTGTTTAATATTTATCTGTACTTGGCCATCCATCAATCCGCTCTTGCGAACAATGACTTATCCATTATTGTTAACCTCCGACCACCCAATATTGTAATCAGGGCTCGGTAAATTGGGTCCGAGATACATTTGGTACATTTTGAAAGCAGTTAGTTGGGTGTCCCTGGGAAAAAAAGGTAGTAGGTAAATTCTATGTCCCGGCTACTAATAAAAAAATAAAATATAAATTACATAATTATTACTTTAGTACAATAATAATATAATATAATATTTATAGAGTACATAATATATATTATATATTATGTGATCTATAAAAATAAATGTCATTATTATCATATATTATATTATATTATTATACCTACACTTCACATATTGAAATAGCTCAGATATCGTACATTCGTGTGTTTGTGTATTATCATAAGAGCCATGATAAAAATCGGTGATAACTAGCTGATATATGATAATATGACAAACATAAACGTACGTATAATATATTATTATATTAGTATATAATACTAAGGTACCGTCAAGTACGTATACACGTACGTACAAGCCCCTATACTTATCGGTATCTTAATTGCGTTTAGTCAAATGTACGATGTTACAAAATTATCGACTTTTATTGACTGTGAGTGCTGTCAGAGTTGTTAAAAGTGTATCGTTATTTTATGATTGGAAAAAAAAATAATTATAATAATGAAATTTATTTTTTATTTTTTTAATTAGTAGCCGGGACCCAATATTTTTTTTCGCGGGATCCAACTTACCTACTACCTGTTTATTCCCGGGACTCAATTTACTGAGTAAGGTTCATTTGGGACCCAATTTACCATTCCTGGTAATCAGTATAATATGCAGGATATAACAGGTGATGACACATGAAAAATGTTTACTGTAGTTTAACGTATGAAAAACATGATGAAAATTATACGAATGATAATTAATTTAAGATTTACTATGTTTGAAAATATTAAGAAAGGACTTTTTTAAAAAAGCTGTTATACTTTGAATTAATTTACTTCAGAAAATAATTTATTATTTTATTTTAAAAACTGTAAAAAATTAACCATCTTTATTAACCATTTTACCATCAAAATGTTCCTAAAAATTAGATTTACAGATTGGCTACTTTGAATATTTCAAAAATATGATTAATAAAATGAAAAAAACATTTATTTTCAGTATTAAACCATAAATAGTTTTATAGGTACTATACTTACTGTACTTACTCGTATAATGCAAGCATCTATATATTATATAAAAACAATTTTTAAATATTTATTTGATAAAAAGTTATTTAATTTGTTAGGTATTTCTGTCATCCTAATACAGTGGCGTAATCAAGAGGGAGAGGGATATTGGGGATAGATCCCCTCATGTGCTGTATTATATGTTGTAATTTACAAATTTGAAAACTGAAATAAAAATGTATAAAATATTATTACAAAATGCTGTAAAAATGTTTGAAATATTATGATGTCAAAATAAATTATCGATTTCACATTCATCGTTATTTTCAATATTTATTTATAAACTTTATAAACACTGGGTGTTCTGTCATACACTGTGCCTATCATAACTTATCATACTTACTACACATACACATAGAAAGCGGAATAATAGTGAAATAGTAGATAATGGAGATAACAGCAATTCCTAACACATATTATAATGTTCTAATGAATTATTGTAACTTGAAATATGACTGTTAATATTCGTTTGTTGTACATTAATTGATAGGTACCTAAGGCTATATGTACGACGTACGAATACTGCGAACGCATGCTGTCGCAAAGTCTGTTGTTTTTCGCAACTTCGTCTACAAACTGTCAAACAATTTACAATTTTAAAATACTCATAATTCGGTTTGAAATTAAAATATAATAAAAATCTTATGTCATTGCCTAGATCATAATCTTACCTTCAAATTGTATGAGAGATCAATTCACTCCAATTTTTAAACGATCAGAAATAAATGTGATCAGTTAAGCTTTAAATTTGCTATGTTACGCACTTGTAAAACGGAGACAACAGATGTCACTGTAAAGTCCCTTTAATACTTAAAATATTGATGGACAAAATAAAATAATTTTACATAATATCCGAAGAACAATATTATAAACGGGGTGGCATATCAGTCTCTATTTATTGGCATATTTTCATGTCCTCTACTCCTCTGTCTGTATTAAAAACTTGTATTTTATACATGTCCTTAATAAGAAAATAATGACAGTATTTTTTTTTTTTAATTACCATTAATTTACAAATTATTAACACTAAACCAATAAGAAAATATAAGACTGCTTTGAATAAAAGATGAAATAAAATTTAAATAAAGTTTTGATATAAAAATGTCACTCAATGTAACTACATAATATATATAATATGTAGTAACTTTTAAGGTCGTATAAGAAAATCATCTATTATAATCTAAACTCTACTCAACCGATGGGAATTTTAAACCTAATTTAAATTACAGCGCTATAATTTCGATGGCTTTTTTTGAAATATAGTGATTATTTATAAATGTATAATACTTGATTCAAACGTTAGTCTAAGGTCTTTAGGTCCCGGGTTCGTACCTAAGTCATAGCACTAAAAAAAGTTACTTGCTCTTTTGATCTTTAAGAGAATATTTTCAGAGCACTGTTTGTTTTCTGTCTCTGGCCCATGTGCAAAATAGACAAAACGCATTTACTCAGAACCATTTTAAACTTAAATTGATAAGTATTGTCAATATTTAAACTTAAAATGCTTATGAAAAAGGATCTCGCCTATTAATTTTTAAACTGCTATTGCAACAATGTGTGAGGAAACTAGTACCTATATACCTATTAAATTGCCTAGCATTTTTATCTAACGTTTTACATTTTATTACCATTTACAGAAAAAAACCTATACAAATGTTACACGCTGTAATAAGAGATTACTGATTAGGTAAAAAAAAATATAAATTAATTCATTAAAACCTATCTCAAAAAATATAGAGGTCCACCTCTCATTTTTTATCAACATAATTATATAGATAATTTATTTATCACTCTAAACACTGTATTTAAATAGCGGTGATCTGATATTTTATTCGCAGTTTTAACAAAGAGTTGGAAGTAATAATACTGATTTTTTTTAAGATTTTTTTTTGTTGAAGACATTAGTTTCCCAACATCATGAAATTTTCAGTAAGTATATACAATTCAGTTAAACAAACTTTCTATTGATAGTTCAAAAAACAAATAATTGTCAATAATTCATTTTTATATATTTTAACATTTAATTATTTAACAATATGTAATAAATTATTTATTAATATTTTTTAATTGATATGTTGACTTCATTAGGTAGGAATACAGTAGATACCTCCAAACAACAGAATAATATAACATATTATATGTATTGAAGCTGTACAATTATTTTAACAATTATTAACATTTAAAATAGTAAGACTGTATGCTGACGAGTTAGAACGTAAACGTGAATATAAAAAATAAGATTTTTACTAAGTTACATAATCATAATGGTTTAATATATTTTAAGATTTTAAAGTAATACCTATCTAACTTAACGCGAAAAATTGTTTTCCAAGACTTGCGGTTACTAATCACTTAACAGTTAATTAATTTTATAACCATGCTAAGTTAAATTTCTCTTAATATAAGCTCTATAGATTTAAAATAGGAAATACAAATAGTTTAAAAATAATACTTCATTTTGACCGTCGAAGTGTCGAATGCACGTTTTTAAAATGAAATGCTAACTTAACTGTTAATTTTATCCCACGCTTTGTAGTTATTAATCAATTAAATCAGTTTCTAGTGATGTTACGTTATTTTTTTTTCCAATATAAACTCCATATAGATTTGAAATATATTTTGTTTTATATGAGTTATTGATTTTACAAAAAAAATAATAAATAATCGGAAATATAAACATATATGGACCTATTGTATTGTTAAGACTGTTTATACCTATATATAAATTTCCATTGAAAATTACGATCTCATTCAAATGCATTAAATGTAACCGTGTAATAACAATACCAATTCAACGTTTAAATAGTTGCTGTGGCTCGCGATCTATTAAAAAATTGACCTATACAATTAATAACTCTTGGTAGTAGTGTTCTATCATTTATATGGCCTGCATTTCTGTTATTTTCTTCTGCAAATTGCTCTTATATGATGACTTATAGATGAACTATTTTTACTAGGTATATATTTTTGTTTTTTTGGTAAGTACTGCTATAAAATTTGCTAATTTTACGCTTAGTCGTAGATTATAAATACCTATCCAGTTCAAATAAAATTTAACTGCATTTTTAAGTTCGTTTTGTTAGTTTTTTTTCAATTAAACTTGTGAAAGTTGCAAATTTAAGAAGTCCAAAAAATAAAAGTAACATAATTATTATAAACGCAACTTAAATTTTTATATTTTACTTATCTTAACAAGTTAAAAAAAAATATAGTGTAATTGCTGAGTCTGGTGAAATAGTGATATTGTAATAAAATATTTTAATTAAATGATAAACAAATAATTAAATTAAATTCTACTGATTTAAACTTATTATAAATAATAGTTTACATAATTTGTGTTCATATATTCATAAAATTAGCATATTATAAATGTTTAAAGAAGTTTTAAAAAAATGTTCGTCGTTGAATACAATATTATGTTAATAATGATTTAGCGATATTTTACAAAACAAATTCTTATTATTGACTTTTATTTAATATTTAGAGGTTAAATCATAAAATATATTTTGAATTGATTAATTTTGTTTAGATTGTATTAATTGTATTGGCGGTTGTCTTAATACAACAATGCATGAGTGCTCACGTTCATAAAGAAGGAGAGAAAAATGATAAAGATCACGAAACTCACATGAGCAATGAAAGAGGTGACCATAAAAACCACAAACATGAAGATTGTGATCACGCAGGCCATAAGGAGGAAGATCACGTTGGCCATGAATTTATTGGTCACGGAATTCATCAACACGAAGATCACATTGTCAATAACCTTAGATTGGGTTTTCGCGCAGAGCATCATCACTAAAGACAAGAGGAATATTAACCATTATACGAGCACCATATGATAAAACGGTACTACGGTAGTTAATTATTAAACGTATATTACGTAAAATTAATTAGTATAGCATCTCCAAGATGTTTTAAATCTATGTTTTTGTATAGATAAATTCATTTCGTTAAATTTCTTAATAATAATATTAATACATTTTATATTAGACTAGATGACCTGTTGTCAATACTTGAAATAATAATATAAAAATAAATGATTCTATTAACAAAATGTGTTGAATTAAATGTAAAATTTAAAAGTACCTAATCCAGAAATATTATCAACATAAATAATTATTGATTAATATAAAATGATATATATGTATAGGTAGTCTATAACGGTTCAATCAGAACATGATGTTTCCTCTATTGTTTTACCCTCATCTAGTGTACAATATTTATAATTTTATTAACAATAAGACATCTGGACAAAAAAAATTGTCCTACTGAAAATCTATTACAGTGACCCAATTAATATATAGAGATTACACTACACAGCAGACCAACTTCTCCGAGTTTTTTTTTATTTATAAATTATTGATCGTATTGAATACAATAATTATTAATATTATATTATGAGAAATTAATTGATATACCTGGCAATTAAATTATTGTTAATTGTTATAGAATAAATTGTAACGTTTTAAAAAAATATGTTATTTTCAAAACCATCCGTTGGACCTTTTTTACATTACGAAACACACAATTATAAAATATTATAGGTACCTATACTACCCAGTGGCAGTTCTAGCGTATGGGCAGGGTGGGCAGCTGCCCATACCAAAATTTATGGTGCCCCTTATTGGGGAAGGGGGAGGAAATGAGGAATATTATTCGCAGTTCAAACCTAATTATAAATCTACTGTTGCCCATACGAAAATGTAGTCCTAGAACCGTGCCTGATACTACCTTACTGGTTACTTATATGTCAACGCTTTCATTTTTTTTATTAATTATATTGGATATTACACCATACAAGATAGGTCAATACTCGGTGGTAAAATTAACCTCGTTGGTGTTCGGCGTCGGAAATGGCAACGTCGGAAATAGCACGTAGCTAACCGATTTGCTGAGCTACATCGACTGCTATTTGTTTTTACCGTTAACCGTGCCAAGTTACTAAGTGGCAGGTACATTATTATTATTTTTCATATTGTACACAGAGGTCGCTTGTAAATTGCGGCTCACATTTTTAATTTGTTATGTGAATTGCGCTCTAAATATTTTGTATTCATTCGAACATTTGTCTAGCGATATTTTTGCATAATCAATATTTTCCTTCCAATTTTTCAGACTTAGGACTGGCAATTGTATTGTATTAATTTTGTTATGGCTAAAAATATTGGTTTTAATGTTTGTATTGTTTATGATTAAAAATTGCATTCGTTAAAAACCATTCTGAGCGGAGTATCAGTGAAATGCATTTATAGTTTTACAAGTTTTTTAAAATTGTATTAGTTTCAATGGTGATAAAAAAATCGTTAACAATTAAAATCCCGTTTTTAGCGGTTTTTTCGTAATTTTTCGGTGGTTTTTCCTGTGGAGTTCAATAACTATTGATAAAATCAAAAAATGACCTCTCTAAAGTACCAGGATATAAAAAAATATAAACATAATAAATTGTAAAACCACTAGCTTCCTCACTCCACTCAGAATCTAAAATTACTAATTAAGTAGGTATAAGTGGTGACTGATAAAAAATATACAGCAATACTATAAACTATAATACTGCAATTTTTTCATACTTTCTTACATAAATATGTTTCTATTTCTATAATTTTTCTACTTTTTGTTTTCTGAATTCTCAAACTAACATATATTATGTTGTCGTGTTGATATATTATATACGTATCACTTTGCCTATTTTTTTTTAAATATCCCACAGTAGACAATTTTGCTGCAACACAATTACAGGCTTATAGGACTGACAACAAATAATCATTATTGGTTTGGTTAAAATTTATTTTAGTTTCCAAATTTTTGTTCTTAATGTTATAAGATATATAAATAATATTCTAGTCAATACATTTTTTATTTATTTATTTTTTTAATTCTATAAAAATATAACATGAACCTTGTAAAATAATTCACTTTGCATATGAATATGAAATTTTTTTATTTAGAGTAGATTTATATTTTATATACTTAATAAATTGATATAAAACCCGATATTTTCGATATTCTAGATGGTGCACATCAAGGCTGGATAGGTTACATGATTTTAAACACATTTCAATTATGTTAAATATTTTTTTTTCCATTTTATTAAAAACCAAATTGATAGACATTTTGAATACATTATTAAATACTATTAACTTCACTTTACTTAAATTATTATTTTAAAACAAAAATGCATTTATAATGTCTTATTTAATAGTTAATAATGATCTAAATTCATAGCTATATACAACTATTCGAACAATCTATGATAACCATATTATTGTACAAACCTTTTTTTTTACTCTACGTCCCTTTTAATATTCAAATAAATATAATTCAAAAGGCTCCCCCCTTGGTCAAAAAAAAAATTTTTAATTATCTTTTTTTGGCGAAAAATCATTTTTTAAAAGACCGGATCTTTTAATTTTTATTATCAGTCATCTATAACTTAAAACTAAAGTAACAACATGTTATTGAACACTATAGATGTAGAACAAAGGTGTCCAAACTGTCGTTAGCGATCTTGGAAGATTTCTAAGTCGATCCCCCCTATTGTTAGAATTTATTAACTATTGTTATACATTTGTTATTTAGTTAATACAGTTATTAAATATATATATTTCAGATTAACCTATTATTGTGAAATGGTATTTTCTCAGATGAAAGTTATAAAATCTGAATAGGTTACTAAGCTATACTTTATGATGATCGTTTAGACTATAGCACAATCCTCTTCGTCTAGCAGTTAATGACTTACCGAAATAATAATTAACTGGCCATGATATGCAACGACACGCTTCTACATCAATAGTATAATGTTAATACATTTTTAAATTATTTAGAAATTTAATGTGAAGCACTCATTTTATTATTTATATAAGTATGTTTATTATTAATATCAAATATTTTTTTAACATTAATCGATCGCAAAAGAAAAAAAATTACCCTCAGTAGATCTTAATCAAAAAAGTTTGTCCACTTTTGATGCATAGGAATACTTATAGACAATTTTTACTTAAAAATTAAAAATCTCCTACAAGTATTAATTTTATAAATATAATTTCAAATTAACTTAAAATATAAAATAATTGCACTTATAATACTTATCACTAGGGACTGCGTTGGGATGATGATTTCCACTAATGAATTGATATCCGGCTCAATACATGTCAATATTATCTTAAATCTCCCTATTACATACATCTAGTACCTACTTATATTTCTTGATTTGGTGAGAAGTTGTTGAATCCACACTTAAGTCTTTTTCAAATTTTTAATATGTAGTTTATCAGCATCAATACGAGAAAATAAAAGTAATAATAAATAAATCGTAAAAAATGTTTATTACCATTTCGCTGTTATTTTGTGAGTATAAACTATAATTATTATACCTACCTAATTCTGTAAGAATATTGCCTGTTAATATTACCCTAGGTTGGCGTTTTTACGATTTTTTAATGTTTACACAATTTATAAATACATTTTTAAATTGTAATAATTTACATACAAATTAAACCACCACAAAATATGCCAACGTAAGGTTAGGTTAGCCTTAGGTTAGGTAACCTACCTAACACAGGATAATGTTCTTAACTTAAACTTTGATAATCGGTGAATTCACTTATATAAAATGTAATGTCACAAGGTTAATTCTGCCATTCGTAAATTGACTATGTTGCGCGTAGGTCAGAGAGAGAGAGAGAAATCAAATATTGCGCTGGTAAACTCTTAAAGAATATTTTTACAAATTACTCACGAACTGATTTATTTTTAGTAGAGTGAAATTATGTATTTAGTGGGTATCCGTCAAAATACGTAGGTATCAAAACTTAATAGTTAATTATTTTATTCAATGCTCAATTAGGAATCAGATAAATAACGAATGGCGTAAAAACATAAAAAAAAAAAAAAAACAGTTTTTTTATAATATTTATAATAGCTTTAGGTTAGGTTAATTACTCTAAAGGTAGATATCTACTGAAGAAAATGTAATTATATGATTTCGACAAATATATTCTGTGAATGAATTATGATGTAGAGTATGGACCATGGCTGTTTTTGTACAACACATAATAGGAATATAGTTTAGGAATTTAGTTAAACAGTTAATACTGGTACACTGATTGTAATAGTAATACTAACACGCATACATGCTGTTTGAGATTTTACATGTTTTTCATGATGGCGTTCATGTTTGTATTTGTATGGTACCATTATGATAGTCCAACAATTTAATGTAAAAGTACCTAATTCAATTTTAATGGTTGGTAATTAACATTGCCTTTTGATATTCATCTAGCGTTAATTAGAAGGTTTCCCCTAATTATTATTCTATGTTTAATAGTATTCATATAACACCTATAATAATAATAATACATTACGTTTTTAATGCTTAAGGCAATAAATAAAAAATAATTAATTATGGCTACTGCTAGTTATCACGAAAACTTATCAACCATTTATAAGTATATTATATATACTCTCAAAATATAAATAAAATCGATTTTACTGCTTATTGTTTTTACGATGAAAAGTTTTTTTTTTTATATTATGGTATGTTTGTGTATATCTAATAAATTATATTTCATATCAATACGAACTAAGAAAGCGCATAGGTACTCTATTATTTTTCAAACCTATACTTGTGATTAGTGTTGACTGTGAGTAATTATTAACTGTCAGGTCCCCCTCCCCACATTGTAAAATACTGAGTATGCTATTGATGTAAATACTTACTTATTAATACTTACTACAGAAGAATCTAAAATCCAATTGTAATTGTAGTTAAAGATCCATCGGAGAACTCTAAATCTACACTGCTGAACTACTAATGTTTGACATATTGTTTATCCTTACTTTAATATTAAGAGGTGGCAACATATCACGTCATGTCGTTTTTCAACATCTGCAAAATCATTGTCATTAAGAACGGAAATATATTACTCCTGCAGAGTTATAGAGCTAATTGAGCTAATTATACCTAAAACACACAGGTAAGTACTTACTATTATCAAAATGAAATAATCTCGATATTTATATGTTGTTGTATATTATATCAGATAGCAAGACCCTTAGATACTCTCGGTTTTCAAAATTAGTCATAAATTAATGTACAAATAAGTAGTGATCAAAATCTTTTAATTTAATACTAATAAAATAGGTTACATTTAAAACAATATGTCGGACGAAATTAGATTATAGATGTTATGCTATATGGTAGATATCTACAGTATTGTATTAAAATATTAACTGACAGTTTAAAGAAAATGAATCATTTTAATTAAAGGTTTGAGAAACTTTCTTGTTTCGTTAAATCATCATGACTTCGTTTTTCTACATATTTTTTTTTCGCGCGACGTGGCGTATATAGTCGTCTATTATGGGAACTCATAAAAGCGTGACGACTTGTTATATTTTAAACGTTAATTGTTCAATTGTTCGCTTGAGAAGGAAACATTCACTATGACAGCTCACAACCTGCGCAGGTAAACCGTGTCGGTGTTCTATGCAACAAAAACAATCATGGACATAATATAATATAACTGTCATAATAATTTATTGTCGCTTATTTATATTATAGGTATACACCGATTCGAAAACTGGGATGGTGGTGTCGAGTCGCTCTAATAAATAATATTGAATTATTATAATAACACCTTTTTTTTTTTCGGAACCGACTACGCCGCGGAAACAGTTTTCGCGTTACTTCCGCGACACCGCCATCGTTTATTATATGCAAATAAAAATAATAAATAGTATACATACATGGTCTCTCCTAAACAGAGACCGCTACAATAACATCGCGGGTGTTCTACGTTTTAAACGCCGCTCGACAAGAGATAACCGTGCCGTTACATTTCATTCTTTCAAAACATTGTGGTTTAAGACCTGGAGTCTTCTTCTCTCGCCTCTGACATCGTCTTCACGAGCCGGTGTTTCCACCCGCCGCTCGCCTTCTGTCTCGTTCTGTGTTGAGTTGACATCGAGTTGCCGTGATCGCAATCGTTACTCCCTGATCGAAAATTGTCCTAAAAACATGCATTTTGAAAGCACAAATCACCTTTAAAAATTACATTTCCAGAACCAGGTAACCTAGAGTCCCGTTTGATGGTCCTCTTCGTGACCCGGTGTCGCACGCACCAGCCGGTCTGGAGTCTCGTTCTGCTGGAACCTGAAGATTGTGTGGATCAGTCGGTCAGGGCATATTCCTGTTGGTTGGCACAACCTCTGCTATTCTCTCGTCCTGCTCCTTGCGATCAAGTCTGTCCTGTACCGCAGGCCGGTAGAAGGACCTCGTGCGACGACGAGAAGCGGCCGAGAATTGTTGGTGTCCATAACAGTCATCCTCGATAGATGGAATGTCCGCGGGCCACACAACAGATCCTGCAGGACGTCCCTCGGGGCGATGATGTTCCTGCCGCCGTCACGGCATTGTATAGTACCTATACTTAATACTTATACATAGTTTTTAAACAGTAAGTCGTTAAATGTCCCTATGAGTTGATTTAACAGTTATTTCTGTAGTAGGAATCGTATCTA
This sequence comes from Nasonovia ribisnigri, assembly GCA_027563435.1. Classification (NCBI taxonomy): domain Eukaryota; kingdom Metazoa; phylum Arthropoda; class Insecta; order Hemiptera; family Aphididae; genus Nasonovia; species Nasonovia ribisnigri. Next base: position 53,591 of record JANEHU010005224.1, on the reverse strand, counting down.
TATGATTACTAAGCTTATTTTAAAATGTGTCACTTTCGACGTTGCTATTATTAAAAATAGTAAATATATGCAGAAAATTGTATTCTATTTTAATATAAGTACACGCACATGAAAAAAAAAATACTACTTTATAAAACAAACCTTAAATACCGACGAAATGTTATATTGCGGTGAGTTCTGCCAATATTATACTAGGTAGGCATAAATATTTGTTACGTGCTATCCAGTTATCCTTATCATGAAGGTACGAAAAATTCAAAATAAATATGAATATAACGTGCGTCAAGTCGACAATAATAGGTACATTTTTATACATGTCTTAAATTGTTCCATCAGTGTACGATTTTGCATTTACCTACACCCTAATACACCCTTCGCGATATTGTAATTTTATTATGACTTGTTAGTCGCATATTATATATTATACAGCGTATTACATTTCAATATTCACTTGTACACCATTTGTGCACCGCTTTATATGATCCTAAACATATACACCGTCAGTTGAGAGTTTCGGCACAAGTGTTAAAAATATGGGTACCTATATTGTATTTAACAGCCACGGGGGTTAGAGCGCCGGATCGATAGATTCTACTGAAATACGTGGCGTAGGTATAAGACGTGAATAACATGATAATATTATATAAGGACGTTGTAGCTTTGTCAAGAATTGCCACCCACTAAAAATATTATGCTACCCATATACCTATCTGCTCCCATGGCCACTTTCGGATATTATAATACTAGCTGTTTGTTCACATATTTTATGGCTTATGTTTTTTTAGGATATCGCAATTATATCCGGTGGATCTAAAAATGTTAACACTTCGTGATAAATACAATTTTACGCGTTTTAATTTAAATAGGTGTGAACATTAAATATTTAAATATTTCATTGTAATACCTATTATTAGGTGCCTATACACTCTTCTTACAGTTCTTATCGATGGTCAGCATTTACTAGTACTATATTACTATTACAGGAAACAGACTTTTGACAATCGTATATTGTAAAACAATTTGTTGAAAATTATCTGTTCATTTATTTAATGAGATTTTTTGGTTTATTTTAAAAGTGTTAGTTGTGCTCGGCATTGTTAATTTTTATTAATATTATCGTTTTACTGGTTTTAGAGAAGATACATCGTACATAATATTACATACAAAGCTTTTTAAGCTTTATTATTTTTTCAAAGTTATGTATTATTTTTTTTGGCAGTGATCATAGATAAAGTTATATATAAGTATTTATAAAGGAGAAAAGGATGTGTGTTTCTGGAGGTTTACATAAGTTTACGGAGAGAGAAGAAAATATGCCGTGGCCCATTCTATGTATAACATATTATATATTATTTTGTCTTCAGAGACATCTATAAGGTCCCGCTTAAAGTTTGGCTAGTCGTCTACGATTTCTCTTTCACAAGGATTTTCGTTTAAAAATTATTTAGAAATCGTACGCACGATGCGCGTCGATACGCTCGTAAGTCGTTTCTCAGTTTTCATAATACATCGTAACAATATAAACCATCAATTATCATATTTATTTGTGAGGGAATACAGATAAGATAAGTATATAGGTTAGTATATTCATCAACATTACATTATGCGGTATTGTGATTCACTTAATCAGAAAAATCATTATTACTTCATAGAGTTTTTGTAGTTTTGAAAATATTATAGGTTATAAAATGTCTGCAATATATATTTTACGAATATTTTTTGTTTTTAAGTAATTATAATTCAGATAAACATTTACATTACGGTTCTAGCGCTAGGAGTTTGGAAAGGGTCAAATATTATTTTTAAAAATGACTTATATTTTTATAAATAATATAATATTATATCATTTATATAATAAAATAATGATGATTATCCTGTATTTTTCTCCAGCAATCCCCTGTGAGACCATAGATAATTTTATCCAAAGTGTTGAACTTATAACATTAATCAGATAAATACCTATTGAAGAAAATATAATATAATGAATAAAAATAGTTTTCATAGGTTCTTCAAGCATTCGAAACAGTTTCCCAAGGTTGCAAGTACAACGACCCGTCATCTTAACGAACCGCAAAAAAAATGTCTGAATTTTTAAAATTATTGGTTCGATTTAGGACCATTCGTCACGTGAGTAATCGCGTCTCCAACCTAAGTGAAATAAAATTGTCACACCACGCCCATTACACGTCAAAAATAAATTGTCACGGAATACTCCTAAAAAGCCATCGTTGCGTCGCGCGAAGGTGTAGTTTCACACCATCGATTTTCTGTGTTTCCATAGCGACTACTCCGCTCGTTGGCAAGTGATGAAATGCGCGCAAGCTAGTCTGGAAAACGATATTTCGTGTTGTGATTCGGCAAAAACAGCGTTTATAGTTGGATAATGAATATTATGATAAAATTTATAGTTATATTATTATCGCATCTTTGCTGTCTTCTGAGATTTGTTAGAAAAATACTAACTGATCACCGACGAATGCCTGATGTCCTAAAACTTATTTGTTCAACCTCCGATAAACGGGTATTTTGTTATTACTTAAAACTTGCAAAAAAATAATTAATCAATGTGAAAATAAAAAAAAACTAGCACGCATTTACCTATGGTATATACCATCAGAGTATAATGATAACATACAACACATCGGCCTAGCAATGATAAAATTGAACAAATAAGTATAGTTCTTTTTGATTTGGTCTCGCTTTGACTCATAATATTAATATATTATGTTTATTAAGTCAGAAATAAAAAATGTTGATGTAACTTTATTGTTAAATATGATATCAATTTCAAATTAAACAGTCCCAAATACGGCTAACGTACTGACGGCTACACATTCGAAATTAAACAATGAAATCTCAACTCCCGGCCCAATAAACAGTGCTGCAACTACCAACAACCCCAAACCATACCTACAACTATTGAGCATGAAATGCTGTATAACGTGCCATAATATAGAAATTACAAACTATAATTGTTACCTAACATATTATAATCAGTGCCTTAGCAATGAGGGGGATATCAGGGGCGGTTTTAGTACTCAAATTTCGTACGGGGATAAATAAATATTTATAAGTAAGCTATAGCTAGGAAAAGGTTACGTTTAATTGATAAGTTTAAAAAGCGAAATTATTATAACAAGTTGCATAAATTAAAGAACTATTTCAATTCCTTCTACTTATAGTTCTTTACTTTACTTATCAAAATGTCACAATATTTAACTTTTTAACAGGTGGACATTTTTGCGCTTACTACAGAACTTATATTTTTTATCCATGTTTTAATGAAAAATTTATTAAATCAAATTCAGACAGTGTAGCTTCACTGACGTCTGACTTGCTTGTTACCTTCTAGAGTATATTATTAAGTATATTAAGTATATGAGTAATAGATTTATATGGTTTAGTACATAATTTAACAAAGAATAGATAAAAAATATAGTTATTTTGTTGTAATTTAAAAATATTATCCTTAGGCAAGTATTTAAAATTATAGATATATTTAAAATTTAAATACACAATTTTATACACTCGATGAAAATTTCAAATGCAATGTTATCGGGAAAAAAAATACTTTTATAGCAATAATATCATAAAATATATTTAGTAGATTATATGGGCCGTCTCAATATATAGACCGTCTTTGCTCAGAATCATTTTTCGTATATAATAATTATTATATACAGTAAAACTCGCTTAAGGGATCTTAAAGGGACCAGCTCTCTAGAGCGTCTTAAGCGGGAAAGCGTCTTATGCGAGAATGAAAAAAAAATGAAGTGATTAAAATATCGAGTTTATTTTTTTATTATTAAACATAATTTAATGGGAAATACACTTATAAATTAATTATAATTATGTACTTATATTTTTTGCTACTGAATTTAATTTTAATAAATATTATTATTACACATTTCATTATTGTTAATTAAAAAAATTATCTTTTTTTGTTTGCTTAAGATTCTGGCAATGCGTTTCAGCAAGAAAATTTTCTATTATAATTATAATAAGATGAAATAAAGTAAAACTGTTATAATAGGTAATGATAAAAAAGGTATAGCGATAAAATAAAACGATAAGAACACGTATAGGAGTAAAAATTCTATTTTTATTTTAACAAAACTACTAAAGTTTATCGTAATCTGCTGACAAGAAAACCCGAGCGTCTTAACAAGGGGTTTTTACATTGACTAGTATAGGAAATGTTTAGAGACCGACTAAAAACAGCGTCTAATGCGGGAAAGCGTCTTATAAGTGACGCTCTTAAGCGAGTTTTACTGTAATTGAATTCAAATTTAACACGTCCATTATAGTGACTCACGCGACAACTAATGTAGTAATTGTGCAGCACATCGGTACCCACTTGCACATCTTTTTAAAAATGTATTAAGAGGACGCTACCCATGCATTTGTTGTTTCTGTCTTACACACGCATGACATAGCAAAATGTTGTTCACTAGTTTCAATAGTATGCTGTTAGTTTTGATACAAGAGGCAATTGACCTATTATCAAACTTTTAGGTAAGAACATTATCTGTGCTTAAGCGTTGGCTTTTATTCGATATTTTAATTTTCAAGCGAGATATGAGAATTTTTATTTTTTGGCATTTCACATACCCATATCTTGCTTGAAAATTAAAATATCGAATAAAAGCCAACGCTTAAGCACAGATAATGTTCTTACCTAAAAGTTTGATAATAGGTCAATTGCCTCTAGTATCAAAACTAACAGCATACTATTGAAACTAGTGAACAACATTTTGCTATGTCGTGCGTGTGTAAGACGGAAACAACAAATGCATGGGTAGCGTCCTCTTAATCAAAATGTAGTTTATTTAGCGGTATATTTAGTTAAGAATTTATAAGTAAACTATAGGGTATCAATTATTAAACGATGATAAATATCCTATAATCTGTATAGATAAATTTACTTTTTCTTCCGGCCATATGTAAATCAAATTTGAACTAACACATTTCTACAGATTAGATCAATTATGTAGGTACTTAGTTTAAATCTTATATCATATCTTTTAGGCCTGCCATTTTTAATTTTTTACTGTTTTTTAATTTAGCTATTTTGTGTTCATATGCTTGAATGAAATTACATATTAAATAACCAAGAATAACGATTTTAGTTATTGTGTTGTAATTTTATAATATCAATTTAACTTACCGGCTATACCGTAATAATAAGTATAATAACAATTTAAATATAAGTAATATAAGATATCCATATCCACACTTACAAACCGTGTTAAGCTCAGAATTGTTTTTCGTATAGGTACAATGATATTATATCATTGAATTCAAATTTAATACCATCCATTTTACAGTGACCCACTTGTAACTTACTGTACAGCAGAGTCAGAGTGACATCCACTTATAAGCTATTTTATTATTTTTATTTTGCTCAGTAATTTAATTTATAGTTACTAATATACACTATTGTGTAGAATTAATTGGTTTAAACTGTTTAGGTTTACCATGTATCAATTGGGAAAAATGTTTATTTATAAAATAGTTAATATATATTTATTTGATTTATTTTTTACTTATTTAATATCTCTATTGTTTTATTTTAGCATAATTTGTAGAATTCAGTTATTAATTTTTATGATACCACTATAGCAAATGATATTAGCATGCTAAATTATAAATATTGTTATATATGTTATCATATATTATATTTATTTAAGTACTTAAATTTAGTGTTTTTATTTAATATTTAAAAATATTTGAAAGGATCTATAAAATATACTTTTTTTTTAATATTTATATATTTTGTACTAAAGTACATTTTTTACTGAGTATTCGAATAAGTATTATAAATTGTTTTCAAAATATGTATCTGAATCTGTAGGTACTTGAACACATTAAAAAAGTACAAGACTGCTGGCTAGTTTCCAGACATTATCACCTATCGGCTATCAGTAACGTATTTACCTACGTATATCATAATTAAAGACCGGATTTAATTGATATTGCAATTTTTTTTGAATTTAAGATAAATCAAATTTGATCAAATATGTACACGATTTGTATTAATTGCAGTCTTCTTATTTAATGTTATGTTGCAATTTTTGCAATTTTGTATATTTTACGTTATTAAATGTACAAATCAATATTTCTTAACTAATTTTATAATATAAAAATAATAAAACTATTGTGGATTTTCATTATTGGTTAGATTATTCGATCTAAGAAATATAAAGGTGTAATAAAAGTATAAATATACGTGGCGATATGGACTTCTATAGGTTATCAATGGTATCGATAACAATAATTTATTACCCGTTACGATTACGGTTTTTAAAATAGTCTGTATATTGAAAAAGATATTCTTATATTTTCATGTAACTATAACTATCATGCCTAAAGTAAAATCAAGTTTAAGAAATAAAATATTGTCTTGGATTGCAGATACAAACATAACTCCATATTTTTTGAATTGCTATATGCGCCAATAACCAGTGTGGATGTTGAAAGATCATTTTCTTTATATAAATAAATCTTAAGTAAACGACGATATAATTTTAAGGAACACAATTTAGAAATGTGCATAGTTATAAATTTTAATTCAGAAAAATAATATATTTTAATTATTAAATACTTTCAAAAACCTTTTTATTTTATAATTTGTAAATGTCTATCATATGTTTATAAGAAAATAAATAATAATTATACATTTTGTAATATTTTAAGAATACATTTTATAATGAAATTTGTACTTTTTTTGAAGCAATTAGATGATTTTATTATGCAATTATCGTATTATTTTCATTGCAATTTTGGCATATTTTTAGTTCAACTAAATCCGGTCTTTAATCATAATGAACTGTCTGTAACTTTGGTTTCAAGTAACCTATAGTAGGTAGGTATATTTATATAATATATTATGCTGTGCAACATAATTAGGATAAACTATCATCTTTTTATACCTTATAGCGATCGACAGCAGGTCTAGAATGAAATATCATTAGTGTTCGATCGCGGAACGGTTTTTTCTTTTGGCCAAATTATATATATCCTCGGGACACAACAGGTGTGGCAAAAGATAAGGTGTCCGGCTACAAGATAAAGCTGTATCAGTCAAGCTCCCCCTCTACTGTCTGGAGACACTTCATCAGCCGATGGCCGAGCCGCTAGCCAGCCTGGCGTCTGCGCCTTTTTTGTCTTTTTCCAACGGTTGACCTGAGAACAACCGTGCTCGGTCACCGTTAATTTTTGCGTGTCGCAAAGCCAAACCTCGTGTGATCACGACGTGTCATTTTTGCCGCTTCGAAAGTTTAATCGAGTGTGCCCAGCTTATATCAAGCGAAGTGTAATTCCTGTTCTGTTGGAATTCGTCAACGGAGAGCTTACTATTCTATTATCAGCTGCAGTCGTCGTCTGCATCAAGAAGCCAGATTGTCCAGTGCTGTCGCCATCAGGTTATATTTTCATTCCACTCATACTTGTCCACTCGTGCTCAGTGGCCATTTAAAATTATTATTTGTATATTACGACCTTAATGCCCAGTTATTATTAGTACCTATTCAATTATTGTTATATATTTTTTATACCTGTGGCATTGAAGGTCGTTATATTATAAACGCATTTATATGAATTGTTATACGTGCAATTTTGTTATTACTACTATATTATTTTATATTTTAATGTTTTGGGCGCCCGCATATTATTAATTACGAATTTGTTCCTATATATAATTTATCTGTAATATATATATATATATTATATATATACTGTACGCTAGGCGTCGCAGTGATATTGTTATAATTGAATTTGAGCACTCTGTATATATTCATAAGTTGGTCACCCGGTCCTTTCTGTCTATCATCTGCGCAAGTTGCGGCAGAAAACTGCATATATTATCGTAAGTTCTGTCGCAGCGAAAACATTTGGTAGCAGAGCGTGGTTTTTGGGGCCCGGGGAGGTTCAGTGAGCGTAGGTTGTAGACGTTTATTTAATTAGGTATTTATCTGGGTGCCAACTTAGATTTAATTTTTATATATAACAGGTTTAGTTAAGTATTGTTCACTATCTTGAATTTAATTTGTCACACGGTCACGTATTTTACGCGCGTTTGATTATCAAGTCTATTATTGTCCGACAATTGCTCGTGTGTTGTGTTATTATTATTATTTTCACGCATTATCGTATAGTAGTTAGTCGTAGGTAGATTGTCATCATGACGGACATAAAGGACCTTGAACGGTTAACCCGTGGTAAGGCCCGCGCGGAAATATTGCGTACAACTGTAGTAGCAACAGCATCAGGTCGGTTCACGAACTTGCGTTACGTGTCTCGAGTGAACCGAATGTAGTTCCTCAATTTTTGGTTGCCGTGACCGACCTCGATATGCTGTGGACTCAATTTAAACATGAGGACGAGGCGGTTTTAGGCTTTCTAGTTAACCTAGACAAGACCGACGAGTACGCGTCAGGTCTGCCGGCCGAAGTCCGTGCACTTATCGCCGAATCAAAAGCGACCGCTGATAGTCTCATTCCAAAAGGCGCGGATGCCATGTCATACATCAATTCAAACTTTATACCTCGAAATGTCCAGACACCATTAGCACCGCCGACCGTTATTAATAATTCGAATTCGCGTCTGCCGGAGATGCCGCTGCCCGAGTTTGATGGGTATTTCAAGTATTGGCCTACCTTTCGAGATATAGATTTAAAGCGTTGGTTGATAGTACGTCCAATTTAATAAGATCGATAAGATGTAATATCTAATCGGCTGTCTACGCGGGTCAGCCGCGTGCTGAGCATACCGGTCGCGTCTGATAGTTACGATTTAGCATGGACAACTTTATCGAATAGGTTCAATCGCCCGCGCATGGTCGCTTTATATCTTTAGTCGACAAATTGTTGAACGACCCGTCGTCCACTCATGCCTGTCCTATCGTGCTCAGTGGCCATTTAAAATTATTATTTGTATATTACGACCTTAATGCCCAATTATTATTAGTATTCAATTATTGTTATATATTCTTTATACCTGTGGCATTGGAGGTCGTTATATTATAGACGCATATATATGAATTGTTATACGTGCGATTTTGTTATTATTACTATATTATTTTATATTTTAATGTTTTGGGCGCCCGCATATTATTAATTACGAATTTGTTCCTATGTATAATTTACCTGTAATATATACTGTACGCTAGGCGTCGCAGTGATATTGTTATAATTGAATTTGAGCACTCTGTATATATTCATAAGTTGGTCACCCGGTCCTTTCTGTCTATCATCTGCGCAAGTTGCGGCAGAAAACTGCATATACTATCGTAAGTTCTGTCGCAGCGAAAACAATTAGTCAGATTTCGGTCACGGTCAACTTGGACAGGTATTATACCCACGTTTTAATGTAGTTTCTATATATTATGCGTAAAAACTGCGAACTTATTATAACAACATAAATCCAGTGAGTTCCAAACTTTTTTTGAACGTGCAATTCTGATTTGCAAGGCCATACACAATTAAATGCAGAAAGCAGTGAGCAGAGCTCACTGATATAGGTATCACAGAAAAGATTTTACTGGGTGATTATTGGATTTGTTTTACACGGTTAGTTAAGTATATTTACAAAATGTTAAGAAAATCTAGACACAATCCATTCAAATTCATAGTACTATAAAATTAAAATTCCTAATCTATTAATGAACGGTCCATTGAATGCGTTTGAATAAGTTATGTCCTCCCAATCGGCTACAAAGCTTATCAACAGCTAGAGAATGGTGCGTTTTTCTTTATACAATAATTTTTTTACCATACATTATACTTATAATTTTCATATAAGAGTAAAAAGTAAAAATTGCAAATAGTTTTCAAAAACGCCAGAAAAAACAAACAAACAATTAAGGAAAAATTTAGATTTTTACCCAAAATCAGTTATATAAAAATTAGATTAGGTTTTTTTACTGTAACTCTAAAAAAAAAAAAACCATATATGCATGACATTTCTACAGAATATTTATGTTACGAATTTCTATTCACGAAAAAATGTATGAAATATTGAAATTCTTTTTGAGCATTTATAGGCATAAGAATATTTCGACTTATATTCGTTTTTTTTAGCTATAATTGTCGATAAAAAAATTTTCACTCTCTCAAAAAATTGAAAATGTAATACAACAGTCCTCATAAGTTATTGTTAGTGGAAATTTAAAAAAAGTATTGTGACTCGTTTTGAGTTATTTATAGACATTTGAATTTTTTAGTGTTTATTCTATAAATGTCAATAAATTTTATTCATTGGGTCGAAAAGCTTGAAAATGTAATACCCACAAGGCTCCTTAAAAGTTGTCATAATAGCAGTTTATAAATATTATAGATCCATAGACACGGTTTTTTTTCCGAAGTATTTAAAGTTCAAATGTTGAAAAAATGTATTAAAATCTCGACAGTTTTCCAATTAGTAGTTAAAAAATTATAAAATGTTCTATATTTATAACTAAGGATTGAAGAGTTAAAACAATGATTCTCATAAATAGTTCATACAGTCAAGAACATATCTAAAAAAATATATATAAACACAGTTCTTTTTACATACATTTTAAGTTACAGTTAAACCAAGAATAATGATTTTAGTTATATTGTTGTAATTTCAAAATAGTATTCGTAGGTATATGAAACTTTTAGAGTATACTATTATATTTTCTACATACAATGACATTTTCAAATGTAATTTTTTGGCAAAAATGAATTTAACCTACTACTGTACTACTACCTAATAGTAAAATAGATGGGATGTCCTTTTTGATCTATTTCCAATATCCGATATGATCACGTACCTACGATATAAAGTTTATGGATGAAAATAAAACAATATAAAATGTATAATTTTCAATTTTTATATATTATATAGTTGGATGTCTGTATTATAATAATTTGTATAGGTTCAATGTTCATATTATATAGAACACAACACTACACACATACACCAATGGATACATCGTTGTCTATTGTCTAATATATAATCAGAAAAATCTAAGTTATCAGTAGGAGCATTTTTAATTAAGCTCATAAAAAACATCGTCAACTATATGTTTCGGTAAACAGAAAAGAGCAAAAACAACATTTAAACCAAAAACATATTTTGAATTGTATTCTTTTGATAATTTATATTGATTCAAATATTTCTAAACCAATTAGAGGAAATTGCGAAAAATTACCGAACAGATTAGAACAGCTAATGGCCACAGTTGCCGAAGCTTAAAAAAAAAAAAAAAAAAAAAAAGATTAGAACAATAATTGTATGAAAACCACAAAAGTACTGAAAGTATAATGTATAATATGTACGCCTTAAAAAAACCATTTATTAATTGTATATTAATTGTATTAATATTTTGTTTGGGATTCAGAAAATAAAAATTTCATTGACTTCAAATTTGTAAGGATTAGGTACTTGCATATATATATGACATATGTATTATGTACTACAATATTATAGTACCTGGGTATTGGCCATTACAAGTTACAAAAACGTTTTGGCTTATTATATTATACAATATGATGGAATTTAATCACGTTACAGTTACACTTACGCGTAGGTACGTTGATTAGGGCTCATGTATTTATACTCATTACGCATAGTACAATACGCTATAATAATGACTCTTGCCAAGGTGACCCACTAACGTAGTGTTTGTGCTTAATGAGATACTGACATTGAATGCGCTTACATTTTAAATTGATTACTTTTTGTCTGCTAGTGTGATCAATAAACATAATAGGTACGCGTAGTTATTATTTAATAGTTTTATACATTTTGTTTTAGATTTTTGATGGACGACTCAAATTATTTCAACACTAATATACCTACCTAATGTAATATGCTATAGGCACCCCGGGGTTACTTATATTGCAGTTTCCCTCACTGGTAACGTCCATATGCTAAACCTCCGTCCTATTTGTCAGTTTCACCCCCCTCCCTGGCCAAATGTACATTTTTTTTTTTAAATATAAATATTATTAGCAAAATTCTAGTGCTTGATCGTCATTGAAGAATTGAATTTGGGTTTAGAGCTATTTTTCGATTGTTCTACTGTTTTATTAGTCTGATATAGTCATATGGGTACTCATGTATATATCAACATAATATGTTCGTGTAATTATATACGACGTAAATGAGTAGTTAAAGACGAATAAAACAGTAAAATTATTAATTTAATTCTATAAGTTGAGAATATTAACAGTACAGACCCCGATAAAATTTATATTTTAAACTAAAATATGATTAAATAACTGGGGGGCTAAGCCTCCCCCAAGACCCTCTCCGTAATTAAGTATACGAATCATTCAGACGACAAAGGTTAGGTTGTGCTGGTACTACTTCCTCTTACCAAGAAATAGCATAAAAAACAGACGGCATCCAAACGTTAAAGACAAACGGTGTTCTATAGTTCTATCTGTCTTCTCACTTGTACAAGCGTACCTGTACACCGCCACACCGGTCGTCATTCTCAATAGCTTCTCTGTTAGTAGGTGGTACATATAGTATCCTCGGTCCACGAGCATAGATATTAAACATATGGTTACCTACGGCTAAATATGGCATTCGCATCATCATAACTAAACATACACTATTAACACTGTCATAATGACGGAAATATTAACGATGGTTGTCACTCGCACACAGGTGGGTAGTACTAGGTACTTCTGAGTAATAAAGAAAAACTGACATTTTAACAACGGAAAAAATAAATGTAATTATGCTGTGGTTATCGATGGTATCGATCGTGTCGGGATACAGATTTGTATACAATGCTGCGTCCATGAGTTTAATAAAAAATATGAAACTGTGAGTTGCGAGTGACACCGTCTGGACTATATATTATGAAAGTTAGGTGTGCAATAGTGACCTACATATAATGCGTACTATCCGTGGCGATTGCAGGTGAGTAGATTATAGATAAATACAGTGTTTGGAAAGAACGTCGTTCATGAAATCACGTTCACAGGTTCGAGTTCATATTTAGTGAACGTCACTCGTTTTTTTCAAATAGAACGTGAACGACGTTTATATTACTATTAATGTATTAATGTTCAAATGTATTTACTATTTAGTAAATATTGATTGATAATATTATTATAATATATAATTTATTATGAATTATAAAATTAAATACGTGCAATTCCAGTGAGCGCGGCTGGACATAAAACAACATTAATATTATAATTTCCACGGTTTTGTATTAGTTTAAAAAAAAATAACTAAGAATTAAATTAAACTAACGACCAAAATAACAAATTACCATATTCGTATTTTCAAAGAACGTGAATGTAAACATGTTCATTTGAAAAAAAATATGAACGTGACGAGTTCAATTTTTTAGTGAACACTCAGAACACTGGATAAATAGATAATATGCATAATATGCTATACTTCATTATTTGACTGTACTTTTGAATTTACTACTGTGACCATTTAACGATTTATGATAATTTTATGTAGGTATTTTTCTAAATCGGAACAAAGCTGTTTTATTTCATAGACTTTTATTAATTTATTCATCTCATGATCATGTTTATTTTAGGCAGTATAATATTCAACATTCGATAAATCATTTGATCTCTTGAAATCTGTTTATATATTTTTTTCTAAGTTCTGTATAAGTATAACCCTATGGTAGATACATATGTCAAAATAGTATTTATCAAAAAAAAAAATGTATTATATTAAACTTGATCAAAAAAACACATTCAATGAAATCCTTTAATGGTTTATGTTTTTTCTTATCAAAGACTACAAAATTGGTTCAAATATTTGTGCAAAATAAAATATAGTTACTTTAGTTTCTTTATTTAATGTATATTTATAGTTTATAATATATTAGTTTATTTATAGTACAAAATCCATTCCTATAATTATCTATATTTTGATTTTAGAAAAGTATAAAAAGGAAGATACTAACTTTTTTTATTACAAGTACTTGTTTAAATATTATATTTAATAATATAATTGTATAAGAACAAAGCAATCATATATGTTTAAATTACACGAAAAATACATTTTTTCATCATCACATCATGACCATGCGTTTAAAAAGCTTTCAACGGGAAAAATAATTGATATATAATTTTTAAAATCCTGGGTACTACACTACTGCAATCCGAATAGTAAACATCAAACAATATTGTAATTATTAATTTACAATCATTTTTTTAATATGTTATCAATAACAAATAACCACACACACTAATAAAAAATTTTAATTTTGAGTTCTTACCTTAGTTATAATTTTGAATGCCTAAGTAATTTTGGTTATTCAGTGAACTTGCAAAACCTTTTATAGTTTAGGTAATTACGTCCTACGTACGTAATTTTAATCAGAGCCAAAATGTAGAAGGTACCTATTAGTTTTATAAACTTACTAATGAAAATATCTACACCTAATATTTCGAACTTCTATAAGATGAAATGTGTAATACTTTTAAGCGAATTTTCAATTAGGTTTTTAAATTTGGGGCAATACATTTCAACTTTCGATCCTCCCTCAGCCCCACGGCCTTTAACTTAGAATTAAAAATTATTAAATAAATAAATAATAATCGTATTCGTTCTTACCTTTGCATCTCTCCGTTATATAATATATATTATAGGCTGCAGCGGGTTGCAGCGTGGCATCATCCTATATATGTAGTACTGAACAATCGTCAAAGCTCACGATTTGTCCAATCACCAAAGTGAAATGAAACGTGTTGAGTTGTGTTGTAGATGTACATTATACTCAGATTTTGTTTTGACGAAGACATTTTCAGTCTGAACCATATGATATAAACAACATGGTATGATCGGAACTTGTTTACGGCCAGGTCCTTCGGTAGGCACGTGACGTGGCATACCATTTAGTATGTATCATGGCCAAATAGTTTATATAGCCACGGCGTATTAATAATTGAATGGCATTATGATAATACGGGGGAGTAAGTGACGTGTTGCGCAGATTTGATCCAAATCCGGACCTTTGCGATCATTCCATGTTGTTTACATCATGGTTTACACCTAAGTGGCACAAATCTATACTCTGAGTATCTGCTAGCGGTATAATATGTACTACCTAGTACATACCATAGATAGTATAAGAATATATAGGCCACCTATTCGTATATTAACAAAATAATGGGTCGCTGTCCGGAATGTGAACGAGCGACAGAATTGCTCTTATACGGCGCACTCACTCTAGAAAATGGTTTTATCAATATTTTTATTTTTTTTTTATTTATATTTCATATATAGGTAGTTGAAAAGACCTTTGAAACACGAACTAAGATTTAACCTCAGTCCATGCTTTAAAACCTCAAAATATTAGAATGTTCATTATTGCGTTGTAAATATTCTGGTGGCGTCCTATAATATCATATATTTTCTTATATTATCTATTGGTACTACCTACACGGCCTTGTGCGGTGTCTACGGACCAAGATATATTATCATATTGTATTCTATCTTATCCGCAGCGCTGTCCTAATTTTTTATCACACTATCAGTCTTCTATACTTACTTTCTACAGTATAGAATCATTGAGATAGGTACCTTTAGATAAGAACATGTAAGTGCTAGACGACGCTGGAGAACGATGGAGCGTCACATCGCGACATCCGATGATTATGTACCATACTATACCACGGCAAAAACATTTTAAACTGCTGGTCTATGCCTCATAGAAATAGACGGAATATTACCTAGTTATGAATGGTATGACACCTAACGCGTGCAACCTCAGCAGGTGGAGATTGTCACGAGCACTACTACATTGGTTGTCTTCGGAACAGTACTTCCATTTCTCTCGATCTCGTGATAAACTCAAGCTGTTTATCCGATTGGCACGTTAACGCCTACCCGTCCAATAGACAAATGCTCTGTCTATTACGGTTGTCGCCTGTTGGTTGAATACCTCCGGCGCTCTGCAGTGTTGTTATCTACCTCAATGTACCAATAGAATATAGAAATCTATGTTTCTATGTTTTTTATTTATCATTTATTAACCTAATCGAAAAAAATCTCTGTAACGAGCAGCCCGATTTAGCACCGTTTAGGTCACAGGCTGCGCTGTGGTCACAAAGGTTGCTACTTTAACCCACGTATCTGGTATAGGGATCATTCTTGTATTTTACGTTTTTTATTCAATTACGCATGAATATTTTTTTATTATTGTGTAAAGAATTAAATTATACCTACAATCCGCTGACACTATATCTAGTTATTTTATATACATCTTTTATACCTGTAAATTAGTGATCACGAAAAGTCTGAGCCCGATAATAATCGAAATGCAAATCCGAAATCATGACACGTCATGTTGACGTCTTCTTGACCGATTGTTTTGTACCAGCATTATCGTTGGGCTATAAAAAGGGAGTGATGGGTGGAAGTGGGTTGCTCCGCATGAAATATACACATATAATGCACATGCATGAATACGTAATTGTACAAACCATTAAGTGTATTATTATTTACTATTTATATTTTATAGTTGGTTCAATCAGTATTCAGCAATCCGTCTACCCGGTGATATCTACTTCTTCAACACTCGTATTTAAAAAAATAATATTTAGGCACAATGTAGTGGGTTTAAACTGTGTATAGTATATAGTTTATAGTAAATAATATCTATATTATACAGTATACAGTATAGTATATTTATATTTATTTATATTAAATTTACAAATATATTTTATTTTTAGGTAACTAGCAGATACTCTGAGTGGCACACGGAAACGGGAGATATTTATTGGTACCTAGGTAGGTAGGAGGTACCAGTCCTATTGGATTGTTAAAAAAAGTTATAACTCGATAAGATATCAGTATTCAAACACATATATTACATCGAAATATTATATTAGACACAAATATAGAGTAATATATTATGTTTTTTATCATTATTTATAAAATTACAATTAACTTCATACAATAATAATATAGTAACTCAATTTAATAATTATGATATAAGAGTAAAACCAAATTAGGAATACACATAATTGAGAATGGTTAAATTTTTCTTAGTATTTAAACAATTATATAGGTTTAATTTAGTATAATACAATTCATCAAGAACTTACTAAATTATATCAAATAATAAATTCTAGGAACTCAATTTGATGTTGGTGTGCTTTGAGCAATAATTAGCCACGTAAGCATTTTATGACTTTGATTCATACAGACATCACCTTACAACAAATCGAACTCAGAGAACGAAAGTACAATAGAGTAAATATTATATACATTATTTTATCAGTCTTAACACTTAAGCATAAAATATACATCATGTAACATCTGATAATATGAACTAAATTTAATTATTTTGGAAAACACGTCCACTGAACCAGATTACAAAAATACATTTAAAATCCGAATGTAATAATCATCATTTAATTAAATATCACACCTAACACAAAAAACATATAGAAAAAAATACAGCAAGTGTGCTGGTATCAGACGATATAATTTAATGTATAGATAGGTAATAAAATATTATAAGTACATGTCATAAGTAAGTTGTTTAAACTGATATAATATGGATCATAACAAAAAACAAAATCAATAATAAATAATTCATCATTATTCATTTTAAGATCTACTACCAACCAATAAAAAAAAAAAATATGTTTATATATTTGAATTTTGATAGTTGATACACTACTGGATCTGGATAGTACATAGTACTTCCCATGGCGTTCTGTCCAAAACACCAGGTAGATTATATATTTAGTATTAACAACTAACAAAAGCAATCACATCATGGCAATTGATACAATGAAAAATATTATCTTAAATTAAAACATAATATTGAAAATAATAAAAACAAAGTACTATTTTGACAAATAAAATAACATAAATAAACAATAAAATGTATAAAGCACCATATTAGTCCGTCAATAAAAACATTTTGTAATGTACCTATAAAAATTGGTTTAATTACGAGAAAAATGATCTAATATTATAAACTAAGACCATACACAAATAAATGGACAATAAGTAAATAAATAAATAATAATAATAATAATAATAATACATCAATAAGACCTTCAAATCATATTTCTGAAAAAAAAAATATGATTTTGAATGGAATAAAACATGATATATAAAATAAAATATAATTAATTTCATCATATCTTTAATCGGGATGATAATATTATCATCAAATTGTTTGAACATATTTAAATTGTGGACAATATTTTATGAGAAATTACTATCAGATATTGACCACCCTTGGTATATCTAAGAATGACTAACAATGTAATTATAACTTCTTAATTTAAAGAACAACTGAGTATGATTCATTTTAACATTCAATTTTAATTTAATTTCTTAAAAAAAAAACGGTTTATGTAAATTTGTAATTATAACAGTTTTAGATTAATTTAATTTAAATTGATAGCCAACATTTTGAAATAAAACATTTGAAATAATAAATAATTCTTATTAGCTACCTTTTTGTACTATATGTAACATTATTTTATATACATTGCACACAACATAATAGATAATATAAATGCAAACACATTACAATAAACAATTTTAAAGTATTTAAACTATATCACAAATAATGTGATTTTTATAATTTGATTTATACATTTTTACACACTTAAATAATACTTAATGTATATTAACAAAAATAAAAATGTTTATAAAATAATTGATTATTATGTTATTGTATTCATATCGAAAACAATACATTCAATTATTATAATAAAGATAGTAAAAGTAAAGTTAACTTTTTTATAATAAACAAATAAAAATTATTCACTAACTAACAAAATTGTACTGACATATTATAATTAATATTTAAATAAACAATTTTTTCAAACTGATAGCATTTTATTCTAACTCAACAATAGTATACCAGCATTGTAAAAACCATGTTGTTGATCAACTATTTTTTTAAGTTCATTGGGATTAATTTCATCCTTCTTATCAAAAGTAACAATTTGTTCAGAGGACATCATAGAAACTTCTTCTATCTTGGCATTTTGATCTTGTAATTTGAACTCTTCTTTGCTCATTCCATCAACATCATAATGATCAACATATGTTTCCTTATTATTTTCTAAGGGAGGCTCTATTGTATTATCGGATAAACCAAGGTCAAGTGAAATATCTTTTCTTGAAACTGCATCATCGAATGGACTATCTTCATTAAACTCGTTAAAATCAGGATTACTAAACTCATGATCATCAATAATCATTGAGTTATCTGTATCAAACATATTATTACTATTAATACCATCAATATTTTCCATTAAATCATTAGAATTTTCACTTAAAAGATTTTCAAAAAAATCACCGTTTATGTCATAATTTGTAGATTGAGGATCTGGGGTATCTACAGTTTTAATTGTACCATTATTTAAAACATCAAACACATCAGATGTGGGTGCATTGCTAGGAACAAGTGAGATATCAACATTATTGGTGTCTATCGAGTCTGTTTGAACATTTACATTTGGTTCAATTTGCATTTCTTCAATAGCTCTTATATTGACACCTTTATAATCACTGTGGTTTTTGGTATCATTGGTACTGTTGTGTTTTGAACTAGACAAACACTTAGGGAATTTGGTATTAAGATACGATTCATATGCCTTGGCAAAACATGGTTGATCATACAATATCATTAACGCATTATTAATTGCATCTTCGACTTTAATGTCTGTACATCCACTTGCAGTATTAATGTAAAGAAAAATATTTTTAAAGATACTTATAGCTAATTTATAAAATTTATCATCTTGAAGATATTCTTCACAAAACCATTTTACATATACTTCAACAAATTTTGAACCCTGTCCAGTATTGTTTTCTTTTATTGGCAGTGTGACACCAGCTTTCAGAAGCTTGGATATGAACCTATGTGTATTTTTACATTCTTTCCAAGACTGATGAATAAAATTATCTGATTTAAGAATATTAACCGTACTCTTACATATTTCTTCATTCAAACTATTTTTTTTTACACAAAACTCTGTGTATGTGACACAAACATGATCAGAGTTTGATGTTCCTGGCTCATAATTTGAAAATTTGTCAATATCAATTGGTAATGGATGAGTATAAACATTTGTATATTTCTGTGATAGCTTAGTATTAAGGGCGTCTTTTCTTATCTGAACATTAGATAAACTCTCAAAAAGAGATTCTTCATTCAATATAATTCTTTGACTAGATTTGCAACAGATATCTTGTACTTTTTCACAGAATTTAGTAATGATATTTTTAACAAAACTAAATAAAATGTTAATAGATGGACTCCTTTGTGAAATAATATTATTTACAATCATTTTACCTAATGGCCAAATTAAAAAATTTTCAACTTCAGTAAAGGTAAAGCATTCTTGCGATGCACATGATTCAACTTGTACTGATTTCAATAGTTTTTCAATATCTATTATATCACATATATTTTTGTCTTTTAAATCTAGATGGTTCAAGTGAAGCTTATCACAAAGTGACATTTTCAAACTTCCGAAATATACAATAACTTGGCACAATTGTGTTCTTTTAGAAGGATTCTGTCTTTTCCATATTATTTTAAATGGGTTCATGTCGTCTGAACAAATAATAGTCAATAACATTCTTTTTTCTGATTTGGTTAATTGTATTGGATGTAATAATGATTTATTTAATCTTTCACTTATTTTTGAATAATTGTTCAAACTATTTCTTTTCTTTACTAAAGTATTTTTAGCTCTTTCTAGTTCTAAACTCTTAAAAGTTACTGCACATGAATAATTTGTAGCACTTGTTCCCTTTAATCCATCGGTAGAAATGTCCATATCTTGATTAACTATTGCTTGAACATCACTAACACACTCAAGTGTATGCTCTAGTAATTTATCGGCCTTAAAATAGTTATCAATTCTAGGAGTCGGAATATTATACAATACTAATTTTAATGCACTCTTTGGTGTATTATTTCTTTCTTTTTTTAGAGTATTTGTAGCTCTTTCTAGTTCTAAACTCTTAAAAGTTTCTGCTCCTGCATTATTTGTAGCAGTTGTTCCCTCTAAGTCATTGGTAGAAATGTCCATATCAATATTATGGTCTTTATTGGAAGTACTTTGGATATGAACTTCTGTCTCTATTGTTTCTATGGACCCATTTTTCTTATCATATTTGAGACCAAAATAATTACGAGATTGAACTTTATTATCACACTCAAATTTATGTTCTGGAAATTTATCAGCCTTAAAATAGTTATCAATGGTAGGAATATTATTATTATACAATAATTTTAATTCACTCTCTGGTGTACTCTCAATATCATGAAAGTCAAAGTCATCGTTTTTAAGTGTATTGAGATCATTTGAACTAATATTGTGGTTTGTTTTAAATCTGTAATTTTCATATGCGCATATATTTAAATCATTTTTATCAATATACTGCCCTGGTTGCAGTATACCTTCATAAGCATGTTTTATGTCATCTACTTGATAAAAACTGAGTCTTTTGGTGTTTGTTAAATGTTTGTACTCATTAACAATTTCCAAGAACCCTTTCATTTTTGTTGTGCCTGGGTGGTATAGTTTTATAGAGTTTATATTGGCATTATCAAAACTTTTGGTCTTTGTTTTTTTTTCCATATAAAGCATGTTAGAACTTTTTCTCAATAAAGAAGTGAAGGGGCTACAAATTATATTAATACACAGTACTAGGTGTGGTTTCTTAGGATAACCAGTAAATCCTCCATTGTATAATATCAGTTTTTTTAAATTCATGTTACATATACTTGTTCTAGATCTTGTATGCCTAAGTAATGTCCCAATAAAACGTTTTAGTTGCTTTGTTGATAATAATGATATACTAGCTGTTTTGTGCAGCCATAATTCACAGAATTTTTTATAACATAATTCAAATAAATATTTTTTAAGTTCTATAGACATTTGCCTACTTTTTTCAC
This sequence comes from Nasonovia ribisnigri, assembly GCA_027563435.1. Classification (NCBI taxonomy): domain Eukaryota; kingdom Metazoa; phylum Arthropoda; class Insecta; order Hemiptera; family Aphididae; genus Nasonovia; species Nasonovia ribisnigri. The sequence continues at coordinate 31,687 of JANEHU010005224.1, read as the reverse complement.
AGCTTGTTAAATCATTTGAGTGTATGCGATGGTGTATAGATTCAGCATACATTAAATACAATAACTTCATGAGTTTATTTACAGATGGCTGCTTAATAAAATCTAAAACAATCTCTGGATTCAATTTTGAAAATTTTAAAGAAGTTGTATAATGTTTAGTTTTATAACTTTCAGGTTTAAACTTTAATGTACAGAAGTCTTTAAAAGAAATTATAGTTTGATGTTCAGCATTAAATGGTTGAATGAAATTATTCTTGATAAGTTTATCTTGATAATGTTCTATTTTCCTTCGTTTAGGGTATCCTTGGTTCAATCCAAAGGTAAGCTCCTCTGTAGTCTCTGGGAGTTTTCTAGCATACTTTTTCAATCCCTCCATAATGATTGGGGGAGCCAAATTTATAGAACATTCTTTCATAAACCTATATTCATTGTTTCTTTGTATAACTGTTTTTGTATCAAACCTTGTGGAATATTCTCCGTGATTACCAATGTTGTTCTTCATTTCACTTTTCAATTTTGAATCCATTGCTGTGTTTAAAATAATATTTTAAACCTAAAATAAAACATGACTGTTTATTATATATATTTATAACACACTTAAGTTATAAAATATAACTAATTCATCAAAATGTTTATTTAAGATTCGAAAAATGAATAAAGAATAATAACTATAGCTGATGGTTAGGTTAGGTAATAGCTTATATAAACAATTTAAAAGTACCTACAGTAGATCATCAATTATGTAATTTCTCAGAAGAATATAAATTTGAACAAATAACCATAGAAAGGTAAAAATTTAATTTTTACCTGTATTAAAAATTATTGTATACAATTATCCATAAAAATTACTTTAAATAAACGAATGAATAAATAAATAAATAAATAAATAAATAAAAATAAAATAAAATCTATAAAAATATGCTTGAAAAAAAAACAGTATTAAAAATTTTTTGAAATATCCCCCATCTCTAAAAAGAGAATAATTAATAATCAAAGAGTGAAGATGGGACACACACACCTAACCCACATCTAACTTACACCTATTTCATCACCAAAGAACTGCTCCCTTCCCTTCACACATATTGTGAACATTTTACAATTGATCACACAATGAGCAAAATATGCCAAAAATACACTAAAGCACGTAAATCTTTATTGATCCAGTCTCACAATAATGTGCAGTATTTTTAATTTTTCATCATTAAAAACGAAAGCCAAAAATATTCAAAATGAAAGTTTTTAAAGTTTGATTTATAGCTTGTATTTAATTTTGAAGTGCCTACGCTAATAACGACAGATTTTGAAGCATTAACCAACAATTATATACATCATATATGCTTTGAGTAGTATACCAAAGAATATTGTAATCAATAACAAAATAAATATTACAAAATAAGTATTTTCAGTACTTACAAATTAATAAATAAAAAAAGTTTTTTATTTAATTTACAAAAATTCTTTAACCTGATTATTTATTGTGAAAATAATTGATGACCTCTTGTATGTATTATAAGTCCTACTTTAATTGTACATTATTTTAAATTATTTAATCATATATAATAATTTATATATTTTTTTCAACAACTGTTGTTGATGTATATTATTTTATATATTTTGGTTTTTGTCTTAACATTAAAATATGACAATATTTAACAGTATTTTAAATAATACACTTAATATAAGATACTGATTAAAATATATATTTTTTTTTATGTTAACTACCTATTATACCTACCTAATATAAAATTATAAAAATAAGGTATTCGTCATTCTAATTCTAGCTTATTGGTTTTATGCCTAGTTTTATTAGAGCTCTTGACAGATGTGCCTAGTTAAAAGCCAAAATAAAAATATGGATATTTGATTCATTTAGAATAATAATATTCCTAAAAATTGTGTAGACCAAATAAATATAAATATTAAAGTAGCAAATCAATAATGCCTAACACATGTTAATAAGTAAACTAAAGTTAAAATAAATTTTTATAAATGTATGATTCTGAGTTTAATCTTTTTCTACGAGTAAATTTAGACATAAATTTAACATAACATAAAATTAAATTGTTACAAGTTGTAACTTACCAGTTCATAATACCTCCATGTCACATTGAGAATAAATTGACATTCTGAAAAAAAATATAGATAATATATATAATTCAATAGTTGTACATAGGGGTTGTAAATATACTACCTACTAAATATATAATGTATTAACAATTATTTTATTGGTACTAATTTTATATTAAATATACTGTACAAAAATATAATACATTTTTAATAACGATCACGTTGTAGAAATACGAAAATTGCACATGGGCCATATAGCTAAGTATAATTGACGGCTCGTCATGGGACTTAGAGACTGCGTCTCCCCTTAAAAAAAAAACCAGTTACTTGTTAATAATAAATTAGTAAAATATCCAATTAATTATTATTAATAATTAATTGGATATTTTATCGTTTCCTGTTAATTAATATTGAAGACCACAAATCTAAAACCTAAAAATAATTATTTAGATCGAAATATTATTTTAGTAATTTGGATGACGATCACTGAAACTGACACCCTACATTTTCAATCGTAACACGTAATGTTATAGCTTGGTGGATGGGGGCCGGGGAGAATTAACATCTATTATAGGTGATATTGAAACTGGGTTCACTACAATAAATGTCGTGCCGCCGTGATCTTAAACCATGGTCACTGTACGGTGTACGCGGTTACAATTTATTAATCTTAGAAACTGCCTCCTCAGAGTATTTACTATTTACTCACGAGTCGTTACTGTTAGGTGAATCACAAACGAAAAATTCGGGAAATTTGCTGTTCTGTAAGTAGATGTCCATTGTATCTCTTCCTAGGTTACTATAATGTTTGGGAAGAGTACGATTGCATACGATGCTTATCGGTGGTAGCTATTCATAACACGGTTCCGAACTTTATTTTTGTGCAATGTAGCCGGGAAATCACATAATATACCTATTACATATTATAAACGACACGTGATTACTGGAAACAGTGGAAACGATATAAATTAATTAAATGTGTAATAAAAGTTCACAATACTTATAACTGCTATAGATTTTGTTAGTTGACTGTTAGTATGAAAAATGCAATCAATAAATTAAATGTTGGGCTCTATTCGAATTATGAAACACAGTCGGTGAGCGACTTGTGATCAGGAGTGTAGCAATACTACACGAAAGGTATAAAGATAGTCATATCTAGTATGGCTGGCTTAGGCCGGTCCGAGAAACGGCTCACTGAATGTGCCTTTTAAAGTGACGGACCAAGGTCAGCCCAAGAAGAGACGGTAATTTTGTTTAACCATAAACAGTTGTATAATCTGTAAGTGGATAAGGCGGGACCAGTTTTATTTATTCCCCCCTCCTCGTCGCTCATGCCTTAGCCAAATGTTAACAAATTGTTCACCCTAACCGAGCGTTAAGTCTACAAATAAATACTAGCACACACTAAGGAAAGGAATATTTAATGCTGTATAGTATATTACTGTCTAAATAAACGATCCTACGTAATGGCAACGTAATGTGCAATCGTGTCTACAGGTCAATTGTAGTGATGCCAGTATACCACAAGGGAAAAAAAAGCTATATAAATAATAAATATTAAATAGTTGACTACATGGAAGTGGCAAACGGGTGTTGCCTGACTGCCGCCGACGAAAACTGCTAGCTACCTGCAACTGTGTTCCTTAACATGAACAGAGTATAATTACAGCAGAACGAGGCATAGACTTAGCAGTAATTAATTCAAGTAAATATCGTTTAATATGTCAACAAAAAGACGAATCAGTTAAATGGGTCTGCATAAATAAAACTTGTTACGCCATTATAATCTTAGATAATGATCGATCAAAAGTAAATTACATTTTGGGAGGCATAACCATATAATATTAGATACAATGTAGTATATTTATTATTTCAGTTGAAACAAATAAAAGAAGATGATTGTCTGAAGTATAAAAATAAAAATGTGTGCATAGGCCAGAAAAATATTTACAATTTATTTGCAACAGCAGTCAAATATTAATATATTATTGTCGACAGCGTATGAAAAATAAATTTGTTGATGGTAGTGGTACATTTAAATACATATCAAAATACTTTTTACAACTTTATATAATACACAGATTAAAAAAAACCGTTATTAGAGAAAAAATTAAAAAATTCACGTGGGCGTTAACCTATATTTATACAAAAAAAGTTAATGATTTAAATTATGATACCTGCCTAAATAGTAAAAATAATAATTTACATAAATTTCAAATTGTATCAACATTTAAATTTGGTTTTTATAATTAAATGAACACACAGATTAAAAACAATTTAAGGTATCTATTTTATAGTCTAACGGTTAGACTCTAACCTACAGTACCTATATACCTAATTTATTGTCATATAATTTTAAAACAACACTGGGAGTTCACATATTTCCTTCAGGTATAAACAAAATGTTGACCCAAAGAGAGTTTAGCAGTTTACTAGTTTTAAAAATCGGGAGAGTTTACCATTTAATCGGGGGAGTTTAAAAAAGCCCTATAAAGACAGGAGGCTACCGTAATTAGAATTTTGACTATGCGATCAAATATTGATTCTTATGCTGTTCCGTCTGGACGCGCCTTTAGAACATACACATTTTTCAAATGTAATATAAATTTGAATTTAACTTTAAAAACGTAAATTATATAAATTATTGTAAGTAATAATAATTTAAATATTTAGCACAGAATTTATACTAATCTTTACAATCAGTTGCTAAATTTTCACAAAATCGCTTCCGATCGAATAACCTTTTTTTATAAATTTTTCAAAAATATGAAAATATCTCCAGGATTTATCTTATTAACAGAAGAATAAAATAAAATTTTAAGTATATTATGTGTGGTTTATATACCTATTATATTAATAAAATGTTATTTATATCGTTATTTGTATACCACAGATATGTATGAGAAAATACATGTGAGAATCTTTACATTTAAATCAATGCCTGCAGGTTAGGTTAGGATGGTTGAGGTGCTTGAGATAATTAGTAGGTAGGTACTTTAAACGATAAAAAAATTTTAAATTATAATGTTGTTAGGTGTTTACTGGAAGAATAAAGTTAATTATATTGTGTACCTACTTGGACTGTACGGAATAGAGAAAAATTCAAAAATATTCAATAAAGATAAAATTTTCATTTGCCAACTTGAAATGTTTAGTGTTGGGTTTAATAACTCCGAGTACTTTAAGAGCTCGGGCTACCGTGGAGTCAATATGGTGATAAAATGAAAGAGAGGACGTGTAAAGGATACCAGTCTTTAATTTGAGATACTTGTGCAAGTGGTATAATAGTGCCTATGGTATAGTAACAGCTCGGGTATAGTGTATACATAGTTTACATTGTGACTAAGTTATAACACTCGTTCCAACCGTACCAACCGTAATTCATGGCTCATCGCCCATGTGGCCACTGGCATAGCTGTGAACCATTTTTTTCTATAGGGGGGGGGAATTAAATATCTAACATTAAAATCATTAAAATGTAAAAGTATAATATAATCGAAAATGTCCCCCCACCCCCATATAAATACGCTACTGCATGTTGCCGAAGGTAAAAAAAATAATTTACATTAATTTTATGCAATTGTCCATTTTACTACGAACCTATATAAACGATGAACCTAATATTAACCTAATAACGAACCTATTAGTAAATATTAATAAAATAAAAATTATAAATGATATATCAATATATTATGATATACTACTATAAATTATAATAATTCAGTATTAATAATAAAATAAACTCAACATACTGGGTAAAGTTTATTTCATCAGATTTACGCATGTCACAAGTGACATGCTAGAAAAAATAATGATTATACGATTTAATAATATATTTGATACAATTAAATAATAATTTAATTTAACTATTTATGTATTTTAATATTTTATAATTTCTATTGTTAAAACTCCAACTTAAAAATGTTAACTGTTAAGTAATCATTAATTTACCTATGTATTCTTTATTCTTTTTGTTAAAAGTTAAAAGCGTTCAGTATTTATTTTTGTAACAACTAACAAAATAATGAATTAAAAATTAAAAAAGACCTAGATGCTAGATGATTGTTGTATTCTATTTGACAATATTCAATAATAGACAATAGTAATTGTGTTGTCTAACCTTCTTATTCAAAAATAAATATAACGAAAATATGTTAGGTCAAAATATGTAATATGCGAGAAGTTTCTTCTGTAGAAATAGAACTGAGTAAGTAGGTACCAAGTAATAACTAATAAGTAATAAATATTAATATTTAATTTAATACTTTGATATTAAGTATTATTTTTATTTTTTTATTTTTTTTTGATCATGTTTACTTTAAAATATTTTATATATAAAATCAGATTACTATATTCCGGTGCAAAGCCCTGAAAAATATTATTCTATATATTTTTTGTAACAGGTACCTATAATTTTACTCTAATATCACTCAAAAACATAAAAAAATATGATTTTACATGAATGCATTTTGTGTATGTTGATCATGGGCTAGATATAGAAATCAAAGAAACGATAAATATGCGACAAATAACTACGGACGCGCATGTGCAATAAATAAGTCAGTTAGTCTTACGATATTTAGAAACTCCTTTTATTTACACTGAGACATATTTCAAATGTTTTATCACTATTTTACCTAAATATTTCTTAAGCATGAGGACAATGATATGAGCAAATAGCTGGGCAGCCAATGTCAGTGGCCTAGTTAGCCATTTTCAAAAACGTACTTAGAATCTAGATTCTAGAACAATATTTGCTATTTTTATTCCATATTAAATCTTGTAGTGGAAGATGCAATGCATACTATCTATAGAGTTCGTTATTTTTTTCGACTTTACGTTTAATGATAGCGTAAAGATTTGGTTAAGACCTATTGTATTAATCAACTCTTTACAACACAACTAATTTATAAATTTAGTAAGACAACTTAAGCAAAGCCAAATTCTTAAAAAAAAAAAATTAATGGCTTATTAATTTAAAAGTTATAATTTTTTATAAGTACCTAGGTACCTACCTAAAAACTATGAGTGAAATAACTTTTAACCATAAGTTAAAATAAATAAACATTTCATATTAAAAAAGTTAAGTAACAGATGTTTGTTATAAAAATTTTAGTTTTTTTATTTTTTTTTGCCTCAATTTTCATAAGATTTGAGGGTTTTCAAAAAGTGACTTCAGACGACAAAAAAAAAAATAAATAAAAACACGTAAGTGTACAATCTAAATCTAAAAATCGTTTATATAGTAGATACCCGGCTTCTAGACACCTAAACAAATAAAATTAATTTTTGATTTTTATGACGTTAGAACCAAAAACCTAATTAGTGTGAATTTCAATAGACTAAAAATGCATTGTTCATTAACAGGAATATTGTATTTTATTTTTCTATAATATTATGTAGAATGTAGATAATATATTGATTTATTTACTTAAATATTTCGAATTGAATTTATACAAATAAGGTTTACAAACCTCAAAGTAATACATAATACTTAAATTAATAACGGTAGGGAACTATGAGAGTTGAGAATGTGATAGGGACATGAGTTAGTAAAAAACTCGACAACTACCACGCCTTTGAAACCGTAAAATATACGCTTGTAGATTAACGACAATGCGCACGGCCGCACGGGGAGGATATCTCTCGCTTGCTTAGTTTTACGAAAGTTAATCGAGACAAATGTAAACAAATGAGAAACCGGCAAATCGCTACACTTATCATTGTCTTATACCCGATTTCAGATAACTTCAACAGATGAGATCAACGGAAGATTAAAAATTTAATAGGTACGAACAGCGGTGGAGCCAGAATTATGAAATGGGATGGATTAAAACCCCTCCCGGTTTTAAGTATAAATTAAACAAAGTTTTTTAAATTGGAGGGAGGGAGGTTGATCACCCCCCCCCCCTAAAGGATACGCGTGTCCTAACCCTTCGGATCGCTTCCAGTGGACATTGTGAGCAGCATTATATCTAGAAATTCGCTTGCTCAAACTGGTGTGAAAAAACCCGAGAAAAAAACGTACCAGGATGTTTGCGCCATATCATTGACACGGTGCATTATCGCCTCTATTATCCCGGTTCAGGATAATTTTGGGATAATTTTACACCAGTTTGGACCAACGAATTTCTAGTATTAATATACTAGAAATAGGTACCAACTGTTTTCATACATTACGTTTTTGTTTATTTTGTGTGCCATTTTTCCAAATAATATTAAAAAAACTATTTGGAACTATTACAAGGAAAAGTAACTTTAATCGCATTTGTTTTATTAAATGTGCTAATCATCAGTAATACAATCAGTGGACAATTTCTCCTCTCAAGTCACCAAGCTATAAAATACTCAGCATCAGTGGTAATAATTTTGACTAAAAAATTGAATGTGTTTGGGCCACTGTACCGCTTGACTGGGTGAAATTGTTTTTACCTGCAGACGTTTTTATTAAGAGAGTTCATTATTAATTATTTCTATTATGTATATCGTAATATCGTAGATGGTAGCTATATTATTTTGTTTTATTTATTGAAAATTTTAAATTGTAAAAACTGTATGACATAGTTAAAAGAGATAGTTTATTTTGTTACTTCCTGCGACCCGATTCAAATGTTGACTAAAGATCTGTTAGAAATTATTTTACTAGGTTATGTAGGTTATATAGAAAAATAACTGTTGTTTTGAACTGCATAACATTAAACGTGTAAAAAAATAAAAAATGTATAGTTTTTAAAAGAATTTAACTTTTTTTAAAGCTTGAGATACAAAAATCAACTATAGAAAAAGAGATGATTGATTCATTCGTAATATATTCGATAGTTTTGGACATCGGGAAGTACGTAAATATTAATCTACCGCTTATTGGTCCAACACCATAGGCGCAATTAGGGGGGTGCTTGGGGGTGCTTCAGCACCAAAAATGGAAATATTAAATGAAAAAAAGTTTTCTTTGTTTTTCGTTAGGTTTTTTTTTTATTTGGCGTTTTTAGTGGAAACACAAATTGTTTATGATGTTTATAGTTACATAATATGGTTTTATCAAAATATTAGGTAAGTAACATCGACAATTATATCGTACAGTCATAGATTATATAATAAATTCTTCAGTCGGCAGTAATTTTGATATCATTTAAAAATATGAAGGTTTTAGATAACAGATAAGTGATAAGACGATAAACCCAGTAGTTTATTTATAGAATATTGTCACTTAGTAGTTTATTCGATCAGCCACCAAATGTTATTGTTCGATTGAATATTGTTACAGGCAGTTGGCATGCAGTTGGCATATTTTGTTTATCATAAATCATATAATACCTAGTGTATACGCGTTTGAAAGATTTTAGATTCAAGCAGATAAAGATGTTGTTGAAGCTATAGGTAATGTAATTTGATTGATATTTTAATAACTATGAAAATTTATTGAATATTATGACTTTATTATTGTTTTAGGTATTCTAAATCAGATTCAAAAGTGTCAATTCCTAATTATAATCATTATATTAAAAGAAGTTTTGGGCCTTATAAATATTTTAAGTACTTCTTTACAATCTAAAACAGCAACTTTAGGTAAAGCAAGTAATGTTGTTAATGGGGTTATCCAATCTTTTATAATATTAAGGTCTAATGATGAGTTTTCAAAATTATGGTCAACTGTTGTAGAGCTAGCTGAGAAACATAATATATCATTAGAAGTTCCTTACATTGGTTTATTTAAAATAATATAATTTGTATTAAAATCATATTTATTCACAATAAAAAATATTTAAAAAAATTAAATTGTTGTTAATGGTTATAAAGGATCAAAACGCAAAAGAGCTCAACCGGTTCATTTAAATGAATTCCATTTGGAAACAACAACAGGTGCTGAACAAGACGATCAAATTAATGATTCAGATTCAGTACAATTGTATTGGAGACGCACAGTTTTCTTTCCTATAATTGACACTATTATCAATATTCTAAAATACAGATTTTCTGAAGAAAGTCTTGAAATGGCCAGTTTAATTGATTGTTTTATGGAAATGGACTATGAAAAGAGTCAATACTTCATAAATCATTATAAAGTGTGTTATATGCAAGTGATTTTTATATGTAATTTATTATAATAATATATTATTTTATTTTATTTAAGGTTGTTATGAATATCAATTTGAATATGCTGAAATCGGAAATGCTTGTTGTAAAGAACTGCTTACCTTACAAAATTATAATCATGATATTATGAAAGATATTTGTAAGAATAGAAAAATAGTATTAGTATGAAATAATATGTTATGTATATTGTTTATTATGTAAACATATTATTATATTGAATTACCTATAGATAAATTTAATTATAAAATGTGTCTCATGCAAGTGACTGCTAAAAATGTAAATTGAATAATTATTTTGACCTCAGTTATTAAAAAAAAAATGTTTATTTATCTGTTTGTATTAGGTCATTATTTGAATCACCTAAATATTAATATAGGTAATACCCTTGTCCCTTATATGCCTAATGTATTAATGAGGTATATTACTGTTTGGATACTAGAATATTAGTGCACCTACACTGTGCTTATGTTTTAACAGTGTATTTAAGTAAGATTGGTTATAGTAATTATAAAATTGAAGTATGGTAGTCGGTGGTGTGGGGGCATAGCCCCCACGGGTCTTTTTCATCTACATAATTTTAGCACCCCCAGTGTTTGGCCTCTAGTTGTGCCTATGCGGCAACACCATAAAAATACGGTGTGCTCCAACCTCCTTGTTGCCATGAATATTTCCGGTTCGGCAACGAATATAAAATAATAGATGCACCTCGAGGCAGTGCCATAGCCAAGGGGGGGGGGGCACTGGGGGCACGTGCCCACCCCGAAATCCTTTCTTTTTTTTTTGGTTGGCCATAGACCCATAGTACATCGCACAGAAATTTTTTAATTTATATAAATCAAGATGAATCTATGATAACGAATAACAATAAAAATTATTAATTTTATAATTTTGTATTCATAAATGTAAAATAGTAAAGATAATCACAGACTTTAGATCAGAAATACAAGTGTATTCCATTTTTGTTGTGAACACGGTTATGGTTTGATTATAAGTATCATACCTATTATTAAATCATATTATATTATAACATGTTTTGTGCTCAAGCGCTAAGTGGTATAAAGTTAATGGTGACATGGTATATTATTGTTCTATGATTATAGTTAATGTGTTTAAAACACATAGTAATAATATTGATATAATGTTCTTAATATAGCTACATTAATTAATAAATTAATCTATCAATATATGGTTTAACATAATATTAATACTTTGTTATATTTTTAATTTTTTTATTTTTAAAAATATTATTAATTAAATACTAATAATACTTTGTTATGTTAAATATATGGGTACCATAGTTGTTATCATATTATAATGGTAGTCATACAAATAATAGGATTGTAGTAAACATTTTATAAACAAAGGGGTCATAAAGTAATAGGTGATAATCGGGTATTCTAGCATTGCAAAAATTGAGAAAAAAATTAGGTAAGTGCCCCCCCCCCCCCAAAAAAAAAAAAAAATTTCTGGCTACGGCACTGCCTCGAGGTACATCCAAAGAAAAGTGCATCTCAAGTTGTCACCAAAAAAATGTGATGAATTATAATCTTATTAATAATTATGGTTACCATCAGAGTGGTCGACAGACGACCGTCGGAATGTCGATTGACGACATTGATTTTAAAATAGGTACATTATTTAATTAATAACAATAATACATAATATTATCAAAACAACGAGTTTGGTTGCTTACCTGCGAAGGCCGAAAAACGGGTGGGCGAATGACCGGCGCGCCAAGGTACCGGAAAATGTTCAAAGTGCACGGTCGGAGAAAAAATTCTTTCTAAACGGACACTGCCGCATCACTCGAACACACACGCAATAGTACAAAACACGCGGGGGAGGTGAGCAACAGTCAAACACACTCAGTAATGTCAACGCGAAAAATTATTTATAAGTACGCAAACATTAGAAAACGATGACAAAAAAAAAAAAACGAGACCGCAGCGCGTCGCGAGAATCGACGTGTACGGCGCACACCGACACAACCAGCACTGACAATGTTCAAAGACAGGTGTTGGGGAGTCAAACGATTGGGCACGACGGGACACTTCCGAGGTCTACGCTACGATGACGCTGCGTGCCCGGCTGTGGCGGACGCGAGACGCGAGCTGCTGCAAACGACGCGCACCCTGGTGTGGATACGGCGTAACTACGATTGCCCGGCGACCTACATTGGATCGCGGCGCCGAGTGTTCTCGTGAATCGGACAAAAAAAAGTCGCGTCCTACCAGCGCCCCCTACGGCCACTGCGGTAAACACCAGACTGTGGAGCGCTTGAGTGTGATGCGACTTTTTTTCTGAAACTCGGTACGACCATCCGGCGCCGTCGCGATAATAATGCTCGTCGCGCGACCGTAGCAATCCGCTGTGCGGTGGCGACTGGGGAGTGCGGACCGCCGGACCAGCTTGCAAGCTTGCTGCAGCAGCTGCCGCAGTGCGGCCGGGCCCGTCGATCACGTGATCCCGGTATCCGTGGTTACCGGCGCCTCCACTCGGTAGACCGTCGTAGTGGCCCGCGGACCTTACACTAGGTGACGGAGCGAGTGTGGCGGCGCGGTTGGGTAGTGCGGTCCCTGGTGATTTGTGTTACAGTCGTATTATATAATATATATGTATTTTATTCTACGGTTGTACCACAGATATATAAAGTAATAGTATATAGTTACTTTATATATCTGTGGGTTGTACACGGTTCATTGTATCATCCAGAGCGCAAGCGCCGAGTAATTCGGTGACACCCGAACAGCGCAGTAACGTCGGACCGCAGGATCGATATTATGCAGGCGGCAACAGTGATAACAGAACATGGATATATTTTCACTTCTGATTAGTGATTACACCTTAGATCATATACTATGGATAGAGCCACGGCGTATTATGTCCATACAAAAAGTTGTTGCCGATATCAGCGACGAGTCTCTTGATTAGGTGTTTAATCTGCGCATGCGCGATGTTACTCGTCGCATGTTTATCATCTGCATCATTAATGATATTAATATAATCTAAGATAATATCAAATATTATAAATTATAATTTAAAACATTATATTGCGGATTAAGTTATTAACTAACTTATTACGGTTTACGGCCTACCACTTATAAAATTATAATAGCAGATACTTTATTAAATTATTCAACCTTAAATAAATTAAATAAATAACTTCCCAGTTCCCTTTTTAGTTTTGACATTATGGCTAACTATAATGCATGTGTGTTTTGTTTAAAATCTGTAAAATTAAATCCTGGATTAACTTTGCATGTGTATGTTAATTAATTAATTATTCATTTATAGTGACATAATCATAAGTCATAACAATGAAGATTTCTAAATAAATAAATGTTTTTGAAAATATTTAGATTTCCTAAAGATCCAGTAATAAGATTAAAATGGTTGGAAGCATGTAAATTTAATGAATCAGATATTTTACCTAACCGAAAGCTGTGTTCATTTCATTTTGAAGAACACAGTTATACTGGACAACACAAAAAATGTATTAAACGTGGAGCAATTCCTACTCTACATATGAATAAGTACTTATAGCTCAAAATACTGAAAGTAATTATTTTAAACAAAATTGTTATATTTAGTGAGTGTAATGTACCAGGAAATCCTTCGACATCTGGAATGTGTCCGAGTTTAACTTCAACTTTTCCTAATACCTCAATGAACATTTCACTAACTGCAGATACCGATAAATTAAAGCAAAGTAATAAATGTTAAATATTAACGATTTCTTCTACTGTATTACCCTAATAGATTTACTGTCTATAGTTAAATTACTCACATGAAAATATCTATTTTGTCTTTATTTATAATTTTAGAAATTCTTAAACGTAAACATAGCCCGACTCCAATTCCTGAGTATACACTTATGTCTGAGCCATCAACACCAGTTAAAGTTTCAATTTCTAGTGAAACTCAAGATTTTGATACACCTAAGCGCAAAAACAAAAGAAAGTCGTTCATTGGGGATATTAAAACTCCAGATTTAGCTACTCCAAGAAGAGCTAAAAAACAGTATTATAGGGCTAAATGCCAAGTTATGATCCAAAGAAGAAAAATCAAAGTATTAAATGAAACCATAAGGAGTCTTCAAAAAAAAATTTCTTCTTTATAATATGCTTTATTCAAACATTTAAAAAAAAATAATCTGATAACTGAAGAAGCCCATGATGAAATATTGGTATATATTTTATATATAAAGAACTTTCTATTATAATTGGTTAAATTATTTTTAGTATGTGTTATAATATGTAGTTGATTGTGGTATTTAATATTTTTTGTTGTTGTGATAAATGTTCAATTTGTGTAGTTTAATCTTAGATCAGACTAGTATAATATACTAATATATTATGATCTAAAGGTTTAATAGTAAACTTGGTCTAAAAGTATATAGTTTAAAAAAATTACAACTTATGAATATTTTTTTTTATAGAATAATACTATAGAATTGTATATTAATTGTCATACTGTGTTTTATAAATTATGGTTCAAGGATATATTAAGAATCATGAATAAGATGGGTTACATGTATCAATTTATAAAGGTAATTAGAATATTGTTTATTCTAACATAGGTACCTAATATAGTATTTAACTTTCTATTAGACAATTAATTAACATATCTGATATTTGTATTGAAATGTTTTAATACTAATTATGCCTGTATGTGTAGTGAATGAATAATAATAGTCATTGCATGATAATAATTAATTAAATTATTTTTCCAAGTGTTATAATATAATATGTAGTTGAATAAGGTGTTTTAGCATTTTTTGTTGTTTTGATAAATGTTTAATTTGTGTGGTTTAATATTATACTTGGTAATTGGTATGTACATTTTAAACAAATTACAACTTATGAATATTTTTTATAGAATAATACTTCAGAACCAATTAAAGAAGCCATAAATAGAAGTTTAATGTCAAAGAATGCAAAGTATACACCGGCAATTAGGTCTTTTGCACTTACTTTACAATTTTATTCGGCAAAAGCATATTCTTTTGTTAGAAAAACTTTTAACAAACTATTGCCACACCCCTCTACATTAAAAAAATGGTATTCTGTGATTGAAGGAGAACCCGGATTTACACATGAAGCTTTTATTGCTATAAAGACAAAAGTGTTACAATCATCTCAACCAATTCTTTGTAATATTGTAATAGACGAAATGGCTATAAGAAAACAAATATCTTTTTTAAATGGACAATTTTATGGTGGAGTTAATTTAGGTACTGGTCTTGAAAATTGTGATTCAGACAACATCCAAGAAGCCACCAATGCATTAGTTTTTATGGCTGTTAGTATAAATGGTCATTGGAAGGTTCCAGTTGGTTACTTTTTGATCCATAGTTTTTCTGGAACTGAAAGGGCAAACTTATTAACTAAATGTCTTGAATTGATTGCAGACACTGGAGCCAAATGTTTTTCTATAACTTTTGATGGAGCACCATCTAATTTATCAATGTGTAAATCTTTAGGAGCCAACTTTGACTTTTTCTCTCAAGACTTTAAATCCTGGTTCCATAATCCAGCATATCCTGAAAAAGAGAATGAACGTATATATATATTTTGGGATACATGCCATATGATAAAACTTATAAGAAACACATTAGGAGACAAAAAAATATTAATTAACAATGAAGGCAATACAATAAAATGGGATTATATTAAAGAACTTCAGAATATACAAGAATCTAAAGGCCTACATGCCGCAAATAAGTTAAAGAAAACTCATATTCGTTATTATGAAAACAAAATGAATGTGCGTTTAGCAGTACAAACATTAAGTGCAAGTGTTTCTTCTGGATTACTCTTCTGTGAAGAACTTAAATTGCTATCAGGCTCAAAACCAACATCTGAATTTTGCAAAATGTTTAACGATGCCTTTGATATTCTCAACTGTAGAAATAAGTTAGCAAAAGGGGTTTATGATTTTCCAACTGATGAAAAAACAATATTTAAAATTAAAACATTTATAGAAAAATTCACATTGTATGTTAAAGGACTAAAATTTGAGCCAGCAAAAAATTATTCTGAAGGTCAGCAAATTCTTATAAGTCAAAGGAAAACTGGATTTTTAGGGTTAATAATATGTTTAAATAATTTAATACATTTATATGAGGTAGTAAAAAAAAATGAAATGAGTTACTTACTTAGTTATAAGCTCAGCCAGGACCACCTTGAAGTTTTCTTTAGTGCGTTAAGAAGTCGTGGTGGATTTAACAATAACCCGAACGCCATTCAATTCAAATCAGCATATAAACGATTATTAGTGAGACATCAAGTAAGTGGTTCTGAATATGGCAATTGTTTAACAATTGATACTGCAAGTATACTATTTGTAAGTGCAAACCAAAAGAAAAGTGCAGATGCAATTTACAATGATACAAATTTAGAGGAAAATAATAGTATATTTAATGAATACGATCACGATTATGATTACCGTGTACCTGAATTGGAAGAATTTGTTGTGGACATTGTGAAATACACAAGTGGCTTCATAGTACGTAAAATAAAAAAAAATAAAAACATATGTAATGTATGTGATTCATTTTTGATAGATTTAAATGACAAAAATGCATCTGTTCTTCTTAAATTAAAAACCCAAGGTTTACTTATAAATGTTTCATCCGACGTTCATAAAGTTTGTTTAATTTCTGAATACATAATTAGAATGAATACTGAGAATTTGCTTAGTAAAAAAAACATTAAACTGATATTGATAGTAAAAACAATGAATGAAGTATGCTCAGACCCTACACTGTTTAATAGTATTGAAATGAAAAATCATATTTTAAATCAGGACCCGTTTGATAATCATCGAAGTCAGTTACTAAAACTAATTATTGATTATTACATAACTTTGAGATTAAATCATTTCGCAAAGATGCATACCTTATCCATAACTAGCAAAAATATACGAAGAAATTATACAAAATTGATCTTATTTAAAAATCAGTAGTTATTTTGAATTATTATTGTATTATTATAATTATGACTGGCGATCGACATAATAAATAAAATAGTTATGTTAAATGTTAAAAATAATTATTATAAGTATTTTAATTTGTATAACCTTGGCATTTTATGCATTTTGCTTAGTGAAAACAATTTTTATTTATATAATTTCATAATTTTTATTAATAAGATTCAATTTTCAAATTGGAAATCGACAATCGTTGAGTAATCAAGTTTAAATTGTATAAAATGTAATTTCAAATTTACTTACTTATTTACATATTATCTTTTAATACAGGATTTTATAGTTTTCTACCGTAACCGTATAAAATGTGTATAATACGGTATACTACAAATAATTATTATACCATAGTACTATACTTAAGTTTTAAATACAAATTGCACGTATTAATATACACGAACAAATAAAATAAAATATCGTATTCTGATTTCTGATATCTGTTCCCCAGCTGGTAAATATGCGACGAGTAACCTCACGCATGCGCATATCGAGCACCTAATCAAGAGACTCGTCGATGATATCGGCAACAAAAAAATACGCCGTGGCTCCAATGCTCCATCCATAGTATATGATCTAAGGATTACACGTACGATTGTGGTGATTACAGATACTAGATAGGTATTTATCTTGGTGAGTGATGAATGATGATGACTTTTTCGGTTCTCAAAACTTCTTGCTGGATGTTGTCGGAGTGACAAAATTACATATTGTTTTAACTTTTAATTATCTGTTGTTACGCAATTACTCATTAGTAATATAAAAAACGTATTTTCAATTTTGTTTGGAAAATCTTAAAAATTCATTACTATTTACTTATTTGTTTGTTCAAAACAACAAGTGATATACTGATATTTGACGTAATGAAATAGGAGAGTAAGTTTTAAATTCAACAATAACACTAGATATTATTTATGTTAGGTGATATTGTGCAACATCTATTCAACCTGGCCCATGTGCAGATTTTGGGCTGAGACTAATGTTATGCAATATACAGACCATTCCATAATGTATGATTTAAACTTCCTAGTATTGCATTAAGATTATTCTTGTGAAATGTTTCATCTTTTCTCTAATCCAGCCATACCCAGTCATACTAAAGTAACAAATACATTGAGTAATATATTTGTTATATTATTATTTCATACACTCCTTTTTGTTCTTATCTCTACTATTGAATTTACTAATACCAAATAGATACTATGGATTTTAATGTGTTTGTTTAGTTCATAGATTGACTGTAAAATCAATACACTCATCGCTCCTTTCAGAATCTAAAAATTACTAAATATTAACTATATTTTCTTATATTTATATTGTTATTTTTAATACGGTAACCGGTAAGTTGAAGTAATATTATTTGTATATTATCATATTTGCACATATATTATTTTAATAATATAAATTAGAAGTTTCAAGTACCCACGAATAATATTTTTTTCACAAAACTAAAATCATTATTCTTCGTTCAAATATTTAATTTCGATCAAATTTGAACTTTAAATAACTATAAAAAACACTGTGTTTATATATATATTAGGTTTTTTGGTTACATAATTACCTACTTACATAGTCAGCCTTATTTTACATTTGTTGAATGTTAAAATAAATACTAAATAATATCAATAATTAGGTTGTGCAAAATCATTGAATTTGTTATGTTTGTTGGTAAGGGCCAAGTGGCTTTGTTTTCGTATGGGCTATGGCAAGGATTTTTTTTTGCTAAACTCAATTATTAAGCAGATACTTTACACTTCACAAACATTATAAACCTAAAACCATGATATACTATGAAGAAGAGATCTCTATTACTCTATTCTTTTCCTCTAAAATTCAACATAAGTAACTATATATAATATAAGTAATAAGTATTAAGTAATAATCAAACAAAACAGATAAGGTTTTTGTTCTTATGTTGATAACATTATAAAATGTATTATTAACCAAGATGGTTGATTATTATTCTAATTTATGATTTAGGTAATTAAACAATAAATTGTCTAAAATAAAATTAATTTTTACAACAATTATACTCTCTATAATATATTATATGTTTGTATATTTTGTAACTATATATCATAAATAATGGGTAAGAATTATTCGTTTTTATTTAGGTATATATATTACAGACGTCTAGCATTAAGGTTGCACTAAATAATTACCTGTAATAATAAAATATGTGTTAATTTTAAAATGCTTATAACTGAGTATTACTGTATAAGTAATATACGTAAAATATATAATAAGACAGAGAAAGTAGCGAATTTAATGGTCATTTAGTAGGCAAATACCGACGAGGCCTTTTCCTAATATGTATACACGCAGATTTCTATACAGTGTAGTATAGTAGTATAGAAGTCTGTGTATATACACGGGCCCATTTAAATTGTAATTTTTTACCACAAAAAAAAATAATCACATTTTATCTTAGAAACTGCAATATCGTTTAACACCGTTACTTGTTAGGTTAATAAAAACAACAATTTCGTTAACGTATATTACTTATGAATTTACTTCATACGTTTTTTCAAAATTAAAATTGGACTTCTGGAAGTATATTTTTATTTCTGTTTATTGGTGTAAATGTACGAAAAAGACGACTAGCTTTCAACAGCCTTAAAAGGGTCGATTTTAAAGTTTTAAATGCTATAATTAGTAATTTAAGCTAAATAATTGCATGTGTCTATGTGCTTCGGCAATGGAACAGGCACTTAAAAGAGCAGGATTAAGGACGGGAGTAGGTAAGTATTTAAGTTTTCAATATAAATTATTAGTTATATTTGAGAATTTCAAACAATAAAAAAATTATAAGATATTAATTTTAAAATGTATACATTATTAAAATAGTTAAGGGTATTGGATACTAATGTAAAAATATAATAATGGAGACAAAAAGCGAGACAAGTGTGAAACTTTGGCTATAGTCAGATTTTATTTCTGAAAAATGCTCTGAAATTGTTGTTTATTCTACTAGTAATCAATCGGGACATTTTTTCTTTAACTTATTAAAGATCGGCATATTAAAAATTAAAAACTTTTTTTTTTAAACATTCATGATAGTTTAGATTTAAATACTAGAAAAAAAGATCCTCGATCGATCACTTATAGACAAATCAAGTAAATTAGATATTTTTTCAGAGTTACAGAGAACACGATTGCGTACGTTTGTCCTTTTTGGCAACACGATTGCGTTTGTTGATGGATTAAAAGTACCTTTAAGAAAAAAAAAATAAACACGATTGCGTATGAAATTGTATGCAACGTTGTCAAATTTACTGATTTCATCGTATTAATAAATAATATAATATAAAATAATAATAATATAAAAAATATCGAATATATTTAAAGTTCTAAAATAAAAAAAATTAATAGTAAAAAAGTAATTAATAAATAAATAGAATCGTAAATTTACCACTTACACTATTCATTGTTGTTTTCTAATAATTTTGATAGGTCGTGTCGAAATTCCATCTTCTACTAGTCTTTTACAATTTTCTCGCAAAATTTGTCTTTCTATTTCCATTTCAGTATTATATTCATGCGTATGTTCACCAATAATATTTACAATAGAAGTTTTATGCGCATCAGTAACTATGCTTGCGTAACACGTTTTGATATTGTACAAAGCCATTTATGTATTCCGTCTTTACGTGTTCTTACATGCCTATACTTATAAAAATTTAAAAGAACTAACTGTTTTCTTTTTTCGGATTGTATAAGTTTAATTGTATTTTCCATATTACTATATTTTGGTATTATCGGTAAACACACTCAACGCACTACAATCATCAACGATCGACTGAAACTCTGAAAATACCGTAAAATATAACGGAAATAACGATATTTCGTTATATTTGATATCATTAACAATAAGTTAGATAGTAAAAGCGATAAAAGTGATAAAACGCAATGTATTTATTAACTTTTTCTAATTCACTCGTATAGTCATGTGCAAAAATATGCAAAAAAAGAAAATCTTACAGCAGAAATCGACAAAAAAAACCCAACAAAACCAGCAGATATCTAATACGAAATTATCGAGTATATTATACCTATATATTATGGTTGTAATATTGTTCGACGTTGCACCAGCGTAATCGGCCTATTTACTTAATCTATAGATTTATTACAATTTACTTGATAATTCGATTGACAAAAATATAATTTCAAATATAAGACAGATTTTAGCAAAACAAAATGTTTAATTTGAGTTCTCTGTATCATGAAACACATTTTTAGTTTACTCTGCTATATATTTTAAGCATCTCATAAGAAATATACAAATGTTATAAAATCCCAACCCTGGTCATATGTGGTATATATTATACCGGTATGAAAATTGGCAACAACGCTTAAAACTTCATACGCAATCGTGTAGTTAAAAATCGGGTAAAATCGTACGGAATCGTGTACCTTAAAAAGATATCGCCGATAACGAATGTAGGCAATCGTGTTTCAGCCGGTATCGAATCTTCTTCTTAATAGGACGTCGCACCCGCATGACGTGTTGTTTCCGTCTTACCATACGTACGACATAATTTTCGTTCGCTAGTTTCAATAGGGTATTGTCAGTTTTTATATTAGAGTTAATTGACCTATTATCAAACTTTTAGGTAACAACATTTTATGTGTTCTCTCGTTGGTTTTTTACAACATTTTAATTTTTACGTGAATTATGATCATTTTAAAATATTAATATTTTCCATACCCATAATATTTCACTTAA
This sequence comes from Nasonovia ribisnigri, assembly GCA_027563435.1. Lineage (NCBI taxonomy): Eukaryota > Metazoa > Arthropoda > Insecta > Hemiptera > Aphididae > Nasonovia > Nasonovia ribisnigri. The sequence continues at coordinate 9,816 of JANEHU010005224.1, read as the reverse complement.
AAATTGATATATCGTAAAAGACCAACGAAAGAACACAGATAATGTTATTACTTCAAAGTTTGATAATGGTCAATTCACTCTAATATAAAAACTGACAGCACCCTATTGAAACTAGCGAACAGAAATTTGGTATGTCATGAACGTGTGTAAGACGGAGACAACACATGCGGGTGCGACGTCCTCTTAATGTAATTACATTCAGATTTTGTGTTTTTTCTGCCAACAAATACCTATAGAAACAATTAAATTTATATTATATTATGTGTAGGTACCTTTTTATACAATAGAAACATTAATGTACTGGAGTTAATTTGTTTTAATTATTAGTATTAAAGCATCGGTATATGAATCAGTGTATATTATTTTATTTTTTTATATGTACAATTAATACTTAAGAATACTGAATTAGTCAAATTCAGACATGTAATTATTTTTATTTGAAATATTTTATTAGATAAATAGTTTAAAAAAAAATGTCTTCTTAATTGAGTGTCCATGTATAAAATGTCCTACATTGGTCCCTTTTAAACAATCAACAAAATATGATAATTTATGACATTAATTTCATTATAATACAATATAATATATACTATTATATGATAATAATTAGGAGTAGAGATGTGACTATGTGAGTTTGTATATACAGCGGTATAAAATTGTATAAAGCACATGGTAAAAAATTATTTTACAGAAGTTGTATATAAAAAAAATTAGTTAATATTATTAGAAAATTAATTTGATATTTAAGAATAGGTATAACTTACTATCTATGAATTTTGTCACTATTTTATTTTAAATTAAAATTACTTCTAGTCACTAAGTATAATAGGATTGGTAGCATTAAAAAAATTTTTTTTTTGAACTCGAAAAATAGATTAAATTTTATACAAAACAATTATAACATATAAACTATACATAGTTAGATTTATAGTTCTTCTCTTAGAATAAAATATGATTGATCCACGTTAATTTCCAACCATTCCAAAACTGACAAATATTAGTGGAAGAAAAAATTCTTATATTACCTATTTGAGTACTTTTTCATGTATTCGAATATGTATTCAAAATGTATTCGAATACGTATTCCGAACACAATATATAAGTATTCTTTACAAGACCGGTAAATATAAAAGATGCAGTAGCAGTACCTATATATACAAATTATTTTTCTTTACTAATGTATTTTTTTTTTTTAATACTCTAAAGAATTCAGAGCTGTACAAACGTTATTCAATTTTACAATACTTAATATTATAATTTTTACAATTAACATTGGAATATAAATAATATACTATTATTTTTCTGTTAGGTAATTGTTATTCCGTATTCGGTGTCGGTCTATCAGTCAAACGCTTTATGCCGTATCGTGTAATCGTGTTTAATATTTATTATATATTGTATATTTATACCTATGTATCATTTTTTTCCAATAATTATTATTATACATTTTAACTGTATTCATTTCGAGTTAGGTTGTTATGATGACAATAAATTGCTTAGAAATTAAAAGTAATAGTTGTAACTAGAAAGTAATGAACAAATAACGTAGTTACTTTTCTATTTGAACAGTAAAGTTAGTGCATTACAGTTTTATTTGAGTTACAAGTAAAGTAATTGAATTACTGCTTAAAAGTAATTTACCCAACACTGCCTATTACTAATGTTCATATATTATCTTGGGAAAATGAATGGTTCATATTTTGTTGCCAAAATTATGTAACGGATAGAGTATGAACGACGAATAATGTATATAGATACATAATGAACAGAATGCCGAAAAATAAGTCCCCGTTAATAAAATCATATGAAAAAACATAATAGGTAGTACATATTTTGTTAATTTTTTTTTATTTATTTGTAAGTCAATAAATTATTTATAAGTTGTACCAGTTGCAGTATATAATTACATTTTAGATGTTAAAAATTAAAACAAATACACATACAAATGTAATCAGTTTTTAGCCTTATATTACGCATTATACATAATATTATATTTATTTTATATTTATATTCAATATTCAATTTTCTTCTAGTAAATTGTTCACATACATTTATGATTTACCTATGATTATAATATTAATGGGTTTTTTTTTCATTTAACCGTTTAACACTACTCATGCCTATTAGTTAAAGTTAAAATATTATTTATGACATTTTTATATTGTAAATTACCCTGGTAATTTGTAAATTATCTACGGCTGAATGAGTGAAGAACTATAAACTTAGATAAAATATATAATAATAAAAAAACGATTAATAACTTTTTTTTTAAAGTATGATTTGGTTTGCTACAAGAATTTCTGTAGAATTATTGAATCATTTGAAGTGTTAAACACAGTAACATTGTGGACCAGTACACAAATATAATCAATAAACGATTACAGTACCTATTATAACTATCTAAGTATCATTACTTTTGACAGAATGTTTAAATGCTTGAATTAATAAGACTTATAACTTTATCCATAACACATCGGCTAATGTATATATTAGCTAGATAATCTTTAAACTGTTCATATTTAAGGTGGATATTGTGTACATTACCTTGTTCATATGTATTAGGTTCACATTACTCTAATAAAATGTACTTAAACACTAGTCACTGTCTACCCGTTTTTGGACCTTACCCGTAACATATTATGTATGTATTGTTTTTCATTTATTTATTTAATAATTTATTCAACTTGAATATTTACATTTGATTAACATTTAGAGATAGATAGTTAATAGTTTACCTACTTTCTATAAACTTTTATTGCTTGCTACAGACAAAGCATGTGCTGAGAGTAGGGAAGAGGTATATCACGAAAATATTGTGTTTGCAGTAGAATTGCCTATATCTACTAAATATTTTCGAACTGAATGTTTCACATATGAAATACATAATTTGTCACTATTTGAAGTCTGCTATAATATGATGAAAACAGTGTTATTTATTCGTACATTTTACAATAAAAGAATCAACCAAATTTGTTTTTATTTTTTTTTTTAATATTTAAGTTGCATTTAATTTGCCTATATAAATCCCTTCTATTCATATAGTTCAATTGACTAAATTAATTAACTAATGATATCAAATATTGAAATAGAAACCACATCTAGGGAGGGGGTGGGGTCATTAGAATGTTGACTGGATACGGCCTTCAAAATAGTACAGTTTACGTTTTAAAATAACTGTGTTATACTTATGGACTGTATTGACAACGATAGTTTGAAAACACTTCTCGAAAATTGTCATTAATAAATCATTTTTAGATTTGTCAAAAGTAATTTACACCTCCTCCCCCCACAAAAAAAATATACCGTAGTATCCTTTGCAGAATGATAGTAACAGTTGTGGTGTTTGTGCTGTATTATTGCAAAATAGGTACATACAATGGCGCCGAAGTTTTTAAAATATACTATGAAATCGTATATCAAGCCCCCCCGCCCAATTCTTATTTTTTTAATTAAATAATTAGCTGCAAATCAAAGCACCCACATGATGCAATGAATAATCATTTATTTTTAGTTATTAGTTGAACAAATAAAAAATACATTACAAATATTTAAATACATTTATGATTTTAAACGGAGTGATTAATGTATTGATTTTAGTATTTTACAATGATTTTTTGTTTGTGTGCCTAATCCAAAAACTAGTAGAAAAATGCTCAGATTTTTAATTTTGAGGGTGGTTTCCAAGAACGCAGTTATTGAACGCAGTAATAATTCTCACTCTGCACTCTTTCCTACGTCATTTTTGACATTCCCAGTATGTTTTGACGTTGACTGATAATAATTAATTAGACTGAACTTAAATAAAACTAACATAAATTAATTTTGTTTCGCCCAAAATTTTAATTTCAGTAATGACGGTAAGGTAAAATAAAACAAAAATATTTTTGCTATATAATTAACAATGAAACGAACTAATTTTAAAGATGTATGAAAATGGAAGTATAACGACGGCCGATAACACGCGAATAATTGCGAATCTTCGATTACAACGATTTACGTGTATACAATGGATAATAATAATACAAATATCACAAAGAGCGGTGATATCGGTTTTTACAAATCAGTTAAACACTTAATTAAGTGTACACTTCAGCAAAGATAATTAGTAATAAAATATAAATTATACATATGGGCATATGTCGTTATAACGACGATAAAGTGCGATACCTGTAATTATTTGTAAATACTTTATCTTTATTGAACGAAAAAAATAAATATCGATAAATTAGAATGTAAAAAATATTTGTATTTTATAGTTATAGGTATGAAATATTATATATAGAAAATATGTCACTGTAGCTCTTCATAATAGCAAAATTAAAATTTTTTTTATTTCGGGAACAAGAACCATCGTGAAAAAGGCATTCGGAAAAAAAGGTTTTTTGACTTTGTGCAAAATATGATTCGGGAAAAACGGCGGGTATATCATTTCTGATAGGAATTGGTTGTAAATAGTGGTTACAAAATATCTAGTTTATACTTTAAAGAGGTCATTAGGTTATTAAGTAGATCAGCATCAATAAAGAATGAAACAAATAAGCTGAGTAGGTATTTTAGATTCTCATACCATAGGAACCATAGAATGTATTGATTTTACTAACATAATGTGTGTGATTTTTTTGTGTCTGTCTATCTAACATTTTAGATTGTAAAAAAGCTCCAATTTTCGAGATCAGCATCTTTTCTGATAGAGGGTTAAAGTGAATTTAGTTGGTACTTTAAACAGGTTAGTTTTGGTTTTTCTTAATAGTTCTTAAACGCCACTGGAAAAAACCACCCCTAATTAACGAAAAAAACCTACAGAAAATCAATGGAACTAGAATTGTTTTTTATGTGTCACTTAGCAGAAGGAGGGTTTAAAAGTTGGACACCATATCAAAAAGGTTGGAAATAACTGATCTAAGCAATACATAAAACTAAATAAAATTATATAATTACTAATACCTATGAATATTATCATTATGCATCTTTATGCTTCGATATGTTGTAGTAGTTGCCTATTTTACTCCTTAGTTAAATACAAAATCGTACTTTCATTTGATTATTATATCATTCTATAATAAATTGTTTATTGTTAATTTTTTTACATAAATTAAATGGTTATAAAGACATGGCGTTGTTGATAATAATTATTATTTTCATTCAGATTTAATACTATTTTTATATAATATCGTATACCTATAGGCTATGGTATTAAAAAGTAATAAAAGTTAAAATAGTAGTAAATAGGTATTGTATATTATTATGTTATTAATTTATTATAATATTTATACGGTAATAATGGTATTAAAAACTAATTTTGCGTTATCCAACTGTAGGACGTACTTAAGAACTATGGTAGAACATTTCTGAAAGATTTAACAAGTAAAGGCATATTATTTTAATAATCTGGATAACAATACTGATAATTATTTTTATATTTATAAAAATTAATTTAAATAATTTGTACTGACTCAATTTAATTAACAGTTGACAAAAATGTATGGAATTTACCAAAAACAAAAAGAAATAATTTAATTAATTAATATTATTTAGACAATAATTTTATATTTTTCTTAAAATAGTTACTTTTTTTTAAATATTTAAAGACTTAATTTACATTGTAATGAATAATGTCTATCTACATAAAATGTTAATAAAATAATAAATAGATAGTTAACTATAATTTTATGTTAACCAATATAATGTTATCAATTAAAAGTCAAAACATACAGTTTTTTTAGTGTTCATTTTAATTTTTAGATGTACGATGGGTGGCTCATACCTTGCAATTGGCCGTGATAGACAGTTTTAAAGATAGTGGTATTGAAAAAATATCGAACTAAGTTCGGACATAGAGTAAAATACTTTAAACCCAAACATATATATTATATTACATAATTAAAAAAGAAATTTAAGTCTCTCATACTTGACTACCCAACTCGTTGGCCTTCAACATATCCAATGTTGGAAAGAGTCAAATATCTTAAATATTTTATACAGAATATGGCAGCAAATGATACATCATAGAAAAAGTATGTTTGAATTATTCAGAATGAAATCAAATTTAAGTTATTTCAAAAGATTTGTTACCGTCAAAAATATGTACCAAAAAGTTCACATTAAAAAAATTATAATGAAATAGAGTAATTAAAAAATAGTTTATTTCAATTTTTGGCGAAGTTAAAATCAAAAATGTAAAAAAGTCGATTTGAAGAAGACTTGACGACAAACTCAAATCTGTTTTTAGAATTTTCACTTTATTAGAAGAACGTAGTAACGTTTCATAGAACACATCTAAAATCCTATGTATCGCATGTGTTTGACAAAACCAGAAAATCACGGTATGAAAAGGGGATTCAGTCGATGAAAAAAAAGTGACTTTTGTCAGATTTTAATTTTGAAAACGGATTAGATTGATTAACAAGTTTACTAGGTTTGGCCAAAGGTGAATTTAATATTCCAATTATTGTTAGTGTCATAATAAATAATATAATTAATACAAAGAGCAGATAAATGGATATCGATCTGCTGTACAGTAGGTTACAAGTAAGTCACTGCAATGGATAAGGTATTAAATTTGAATTCAATGATATAATGTAATTATATAAAAAACGATTCTGATTTCTGTGGAAAGACAGAATCTGACAGTCTAAAATATAACTAAGTATGTATATTTTATGACATTATTGTGATTAAAGTAATTAATTTTAGTATTAGGCATTATAGTCTACTACAGTAGGTTAAATTCGTTTTTGACAAAAAAAATTACATTAGAAAATGTCATTGCGTATAAAATAGTTTAGTTAGCCGATTTTTAGTTTACCGATTTTGAGTAAAAATTTCACTATTTTCAATTCATATCAAATTCAAGATACAAAAAGTTTTTATTAATAGGTATCTAATTGCTACGAAGCCGCGACGATATTCTCGACGCGGTGGACGATTTTTGATGACGGAATTCTATGACGTTCTATTTACGTTTTCTTATATCGAGTAATGTGATACGAAACCTAACGGCCTAACTACCTAACTACCGATACACCGTCGAAATGAAGTCGAAACAAACTCCGAGGTACCAGGGTCGCATTGACTTGGCCGCTACTCGTTCTTCGGTCTTGACATCGGCGGCGGAGTCGTCGTCGTCGGTCGGCGAGCTATTCATTCAACAGCCACCACTGCATGTATTCCTGTTACTTATGTGCGATCTTTAGCGGAATAATATCGTTTAAAACGCGTTCACAATCTCAAATGTTCAGCTGCTTTTATTGGTTCTTTTTGAAACTTATGCCGTGTTTTCATGATTTTTGACAAATTTGAAAAAAAGAACTCTTTGTTATATCTTTACATGGATACAGCCGCCGTCTTCTAAAGAATACTTTTCAAATGTATCTATTCAGAATACGTACTGAAATACTTGGTGCAATACTAATAATATTTGTAATTTGTAATTGAAAAAGTATTCGAATAACTACTGTCTTTTAGATACTTTACAAGTTTTTTTTAGTTTTTTGTAGTGTATCAAAATGTTTGTACGTTAAGTGTAAATATATTTTAATTAAATTATTATTAAATACATTCTACAACTAACTACTCGTTTTGAATTAACATGAAAAGAAATAGTACCGGCAAGACAGATTTCTTTTTTTCTTGATCCAAGATATAAATATATGGATCATGAACCTATAGAGACTAATTAAAAGGAGAGATAATTTGATCACATGTCTTGCAGCTTATTGAATCAAGCGGAGCCGACTATTACAAATCATAATGAAGAAGAAAAAAGTGATTTGCAGATGAGTAATGTGTTAGTATTTATTTAGAAAGACTATACTGTCGCCTCTACGCAGTAGAGATTTACGGGATATAATTCAGAACCACAACTTCGATTTGGTTTAAATCCCTTAGCATTAGAACACGATAAAATAAATATCCGCCAATAGTACCTATTGCCAAAAAATATTTAGTAATTTCATCTACATCAGCAAGTTTAGAGAGGTGCTTCCCAACGGCAGGAAATATTGTGACACCAAAAAGAAGTGGCCTTCTTCGTGAAAATGTAGACATGTTGGTATTTTTATACCTAAACAGAAAATTATTTTTTTTTAATATATTTGAAACTATAATACTCAAAATGTTTAGTTTAAAAATTATTATTATTATTATTATTGGAACACGCGTTGTTATTCGTATTTTTTGTATTATTAACATTTATCACACCATGAGTATTATTATTATATATTATTTATTTAGATTTCGGTCGTATTCAATATTTATTATAACGAAAGAATATTATTGTTTTTTATTAAGTAGGTCATAGGCACCCATATTTTTCATTTATAATTATTTGGTTTTTTTATATGTTTTAGTATACATATTGTGCGCAACGCGAAAGTATACATAGGTTTTTTTAATTTTAATTTTTCTTATTCGATTCAAGTACCTAGTCCTATCTTCTATTTTAAATTTTTTGATATACCGCGAGTTGTCACCGAATATCTGGCTTAATATACGTCGGCTTGACTGCGGCGCAACAATTATTACTATTATTATTAGCTATTCACATTTGAAATCTACAAATTAACAATTACTTTTAAATTCGCGTGTATTTACGTTTTCCCGTGTAGGTCTTCGTGTAAATATACGTGAATCACGTGATTTACGATTTACGTGAATTACGTGGATTACGTATAATATACGGTTTTCAGCACGAAGGTTTTAATTTCACGTATAGGACGGCGCCGCCTAGTGGACAGTTTGTAAACTAGTTGGTAGCGACAGTTTCGTACTCAATAGTCAATGCACATAAATTTGATTAAATATCGTTATTAAAATATAATGTTTAGATTGTATAGATGCTCTGATTGAATTATCGTTTTAAATAATTGATTATACAAAATTTATTTAGTCTAGTTTTATTTAAATGTCCGTCAATCGTCATAGAAGCATATTTTTCATCTGACCAGAACTTAGACTGTATATGAATGTGAGCTGATTGTAAAATCAGAGAAGATTAATGATAATACACAATTTAAACCACAGAGTCATCTCTATAATTTAAACAATTTATTGAATTTATTAAAGAATATTATAAAGTTAAATTTTGTTTACCACGTTTGATGTTTTCCTAGGTTAAATTTTTGTAGTTTTGTGGTTTGCAAAGCTTTTTATAAACAAATTGGCCCTTAAGCGTATAATATTTGTTTATGTCTACTGTTTTATTTCAACTTAATTTTAATAATGAGCGAAAATAAAAGGAGTATTGGCCAAAAATGTGTTGTGTTGTGAACTGTAATTATACATAAATAACTGATCATAAATTATTTAACTTTCTAAATCGACAACACGAAAAAGAACTTAAAAAAAAGTTGGTAAAATGTATTAAAATAATGAAGTTAGTAGATACTGTTATTGTCCACTTTCAACTAACTTTTGTCCTTTATTGTTAGGAAATTCAAAATTACACAACACAGATTTGAAACCACATCTGATAAATAATAATTACATTTTCCACTTGTTAAGTGATTTGCAATTAAAGGTAATTCAATGTAAAACAATTACAATTTTAATTTTTAAAAAGGGCGAGTAAGTGGATGTCGCTCTGCCGTACAGTAGGTTATGAGTGGGTCACTGTATGATGTATGGTATTAAATTTGAATTCAATGATTTTATATCATTGTATACAAAAAAAGATTCTGAGCTGAGATGGTTTGTCAGTGTGGATATTTTATTTTATATTTATATTAATATTTCATATTATTAATTAGTTATAAATGCTTATAAAAAAAAAAATTGTACCTATGTATTTTTAATATTTTTTAACTACTATTGTAATAA
>JANEHU010005222.1:0-89223 GCA_027563435.1 Nasonovia ribisnigri | reverse complement strand
TTTTTTTTTAAATTTTTTTTTTTATTTTGTGTCTGTCATCCCTTTTTAGGGCAGTAAAAATGCTTCGATTTTCTTCAATTGTAACTTTTCTGATAGGAAAGTGAATCTAGTTGGTACTTTGGGGGGTCAAAGTCAAAATTTCCCAGTAGTTTTCATGAGCGCCTGGAAAAACAAATGAAAAATTATGGGAAAAACGGGAATTTTTACGGAAAACCAATTTTCGACAAAATCGATTTTGGTTTTTGGTATAACTCTAAAAAGAATGACCGTAGAGACATGAAATTTTGACCGAATGTTTATATAAGCATTTTCTACACACCATAGCATTTTCAAAATATTCTGACTTATTTTGAGCTGTTAACGGACATTTTCAGTTTCCAATTTTTTTAGTTTTTTTTTCTATAAATGTCAATAAAATTTTATTTGTTGGGTAAAAATCTTGAAATTTAATAGTAGGCTTATAATATATAGTTTCAAAGGCAGATGAAAAATATTAAAAATCCGTAGTCACAATTTTTATTTATAGGTAATTAAAGTTCAAATTTTTACAAAATACGTAAAAATGACGAAAATGTGCAATTTATTTTGGGTTAGAAATTCATCAAAATTTTTCTTTTTAAATCTAAGATTTGAAAATGTAATACAAGATTCCTCATAAGTTTGCCTAATTTTATCAATAAAAAAAAGTTTAAAAGCAAGTCATAATAAATTTTTATGAGCATTTTAAGTTCAAATTTGTACAAGATTAGATATTCACTCGATTTCTCATGTAGCGATTTTCTTATTTGGTTGTAATTCAAAAACGAATAATTGTAGATGCATGAAAATTTCACTAAATGTTTATATTCTCATTTTCTATACACCATTCAATTTTGAAAATATTTTGATTTGTTTTTGAGCTGTTTACAGACATTTTTAGTTTTCAATTTTTTTAGTTTTTTTTTTTATAATTGTCAATAAAATTTTATTTGGTGGGCCAAAAAGTCTGAAAATTTAATACAAGCTTTCTATATATTGTTACAACATCAGTTGAAAAATTTTAAAAATACATAGGCACGATTTTTTTTTTATAAGCATTTAAAGTTCGAATTTTGACAAAATTTGTCAAAATCTCGAAAATTATAAATCATTGTAATTAAAAAATTATAAAATGTTCAGTTTTATAACTAAGTGTTGAAAATTTAAAACAAAAATTCTCATAAATAAATCATACTGTAACCAAAAAATCTAAAAATTATATCAACATATTTATTTTTTACAGACATTTTAATTTCAAATTTAGACAAAATTTCATATTCAAACCAAGAATAATGATTTTAGTTATTTTGATATAATTTAAAAATATTATTTGTTGGTATATGAAAATTTTAGAATATATTGTTATATTTTATATACACGCAATGGCATTTTAAAATATAATTTTTTGAGAAAAATGAATTTAACCAACTATAGTAAATACTAATGCCTATAATACTAAAATTAATTACTTTATTCACAATAATATCATCAAATACATTTAGACTTAGTAAGATATTATAGACTGACTGACCGTCTTCGCTCAGAATCGTTTTTCTTATTCAATGATATTATATCATTGGACAAAAATCTAACACAATCCATTACAGTGACTCACTTGTAACCTACTGTACAGCAGAGCGACATACACTTACCCGCCCTTTTTTTTTTGTTTTTTTTTTTTCTGTTTTTTTTTTATATAAACTTAAATTTTGTAATTATGTGCGATTGCATTTTGAAGTAATTAGATTTTTTAATAACTGATTGTAGTATATTATAATAACACAATATAACTTAATCTGTTTTTTTTTTTTCATATTCAGTTACTAATGATCCGCCGTTCACTCAAGTCGTTTTCTTTATTTTCTCAAAGTTTTATTGCATTGTATAAGTTATTTAATTTCTTCAAAAATGAATTTTCAAAAATGCTCAAATGAGTACAACATATTATTACAGCACCCCTTAAAAGTATTTTGCTCTTTTCGGAGTTCTTTTCGCTCTGAATACAAAAATTCACTTACTCACGACAACTTAGTAGGTATAGGTATTGCATATGTCTTAACGATTTTAAATCATCACACCGATTGGTATAATATCAATACCTACTACCCCTAAAAGCAGAGATTGTTCTTTTCGGAGTTCTTTTTGCTCTAAGAATAAAATTCACTATCCACGACAAATCCTAGTAGGTATAGGTATTTCGCATATGTCTTAAATGATTTTAAATCATCACACCGATTGGTATAATATCAATACTTAATAAAAAAACGACATAAATCCAGTAATCAAGTAAACAAAACATTAATGTTGTGTTTTAGGTTCTGAACGGAGATAAAATGTGTTTTTTTTTAAAAAATGTTGCCTTTTGAGGCTGAAAAAATGCTTAGATTTTCTATTTCGACATCTCTTCCGGTTGCAGGAAAATGAGTGAGTCTATACAGTTAGTTGTTACTCTGATATGGGTCAAAAGAAAAAAATTTCTCTCTTCAAAAGCGTAGAGAAAAAACGTACGATCGGGTTAGACATGAAAGCTACTCGATATTTTGCACTCATGGAAAATGTATGAATCATGCATAGACACATAGTCATTACTAGGGCCCGGATTTCAATGCAAAATGCATCTTTTTTTGGTTAATCTTAGACAATGCTTTCCGAGTTTATAATTTGATTCATATAACAGAGACTTCAAAAGTGAAATTATATATCTATGTGTTAATAAGTAACCATTAATTCTATACCTAACCTAACCTATAGTGGGAATTATGTAATTTTCATATTTTATTCGTTTTTATGGTGACAAACAAACCATTACACGAAATCGGTTAGAAAAAAAAATATATCTGTATCCAGCCCTATAATATCTATATTAAACCTATAAGTATGTTAAAACAATAAATTGTCGACAAAATTTATTTTGTCTTTTTGTCGTTACTCGAAAACCAATGACCGAAGATACGGTAAATGTTCACCAAATGTTTATAATATGACCTCACCGTCTTAGGTACATAATACAATTTTTCAAAATATTGTGACTCTTATTGAGCTTTAAGTTTTTTTTTTCAATTACTGTCAATCAATAGTTTTTCGATCGGTCCGAGCAATTGAAATTGTAATTGTTAATACAATATAGCTCGTGGGTAGTGAGTAAAATGTAATTAAAAAAAAAATTCGATCATAAATTTACGACAATTTTGAGCGTCTGAAGTTAGAATTTTGACAAATTTTTAGTAAAAAGTTCATAAAATATTTTCTTTATATATAAAAAGTTTTAAACCTTAATAAGTACCTGTGCAAGGTTTCTCATAAGTTTTTTTTATATTTTACGAAAAAAGTAAATATTTACCTAACGGTTTAAAGCCTTAACTTATTTGCCATAAGCTCATAAACATTGATTGAATCAGTGGCGCGTAATATAGTGAACTTGGCGCGCACAAAAAAAAAAAAAACGTTTTTAGATTTATGACAAAAACGATTACCTATTGAAAATGAGGTCTGTGATTTTTTACTTGGGTGTAAGGAAAATGAGACTGCATTTTGTTAACGCCTCCCACCGAAAAAAAAAAACAAAAACCTGACCCCCCCCCCCAGCCCAGATAACAATAATAATTTATACAACTAATGTCACATGTCTACATTACTATTTACCACGACGCGTTTCTTAAATACTATTATTATATTATTATTCTGTTCATTAACTCTGCAATAGAAGACAAGCCGGTTTCGAGAAAATACTCTATGGTATAAATAGTTTACCAGTCGTGCTCTAAAAGATATATATATATAGTTGTCCCGATACATATAGATCTGGTAATCCACAAATCTTTGTGACCAATCATCTTTATCGATTACCTAAAATATTCGAAAAATGCCTAACATTTAGAATAATGCAATTTTAAAATAGCAATATTTTTTTTTTTTCTAAAAACCTGCAATGTGGCTCTATAAGAGGCACTATACTGGTGATGCATTGTTTTTCAATCAACAAATTTATTCATACGAAACTTATAGCGATGACGGTATCTAATAAAGTTCTAGTCGTATATATTCTTAAACATTGATTGAATCAGTGGCACATCGTATTCTGCACTTAGCTCGCAGTAAAAAATATTTTTTGTATTTATGACAAAGATGACCTATTGAAAATCAGTGCTGTGAATTACTTGGACGTAAGTGAAATGGGACTGCGATTTGTTAGCCCCCCCGAGAGGCAGAAAACCTGAGCCCCCGAGCCCTGATAACAATAATAATTTATACAACTAATGTCACATGTCTAAATTGCTATTTACCACGACGCGTTCCTAAATAATATATTATTATATTATTATTGTGTTCATCGACTTGGCAATAGAAGACAAACCGGTTTCCAGATAATACTCTATGGTATATACTACAGTTTACCACTTTACCAGTCGTGCTCTAAAAGATGTATAATATACATATTATAATATGCAGTTGTTGTCCCATTACATAGATCTGGTGACCCCACAAATCTTTGTGACCTATAGCCATCATATCGCCTTTATCGATAACCTAAAATATTTAAAAAATGCCTAAACTTTAGAATAATGCAATTTTTAAATATCAATATTTTTTTACTTCTAAAAACCTGCAATCTTTATAACTGCAGGCGGATCTACTGATGACGCATTGTTTTCAAATTTATTCATACGAACCTATAGCGATGACAGTATCTAATGTAGTTCTTTTTTTTTTTTTTAACAAAATTCTATATTACGCCGTCTGTTACAGTATTGAACAATAAGCTTAAGTGATATGATAAAATAAAACAGACAGAAGAAACAGAGGGAAGAGGCCATCCGTTGGAAGTACTTCAATGATAAAGTTCTAGTCGTATATTCTCAAACATTGATTGAATCAGTGGCGCATCGCATTGTGCACTCGGCTCACAGTAAAAAATGTTTTTTTTTGTATTTATGACAGAGATGATTACCTACCTATTGAAAATCAGTGCTGTGTATTACTCGGGTGTAAGTGAGACGGGACTGCAATTTGTTAGCGCCCCCAAAACCGATAAAAAAAAACAAAAATCCTAAGCCCGCCGAGCCCCGATTACAATAATAATTTATACACCTATAATGTTACACAGTCTACACTGCTATTTACCACGACGCGTTCATAAAATACTATTATTATATTATTATCTCGTTCGTCAGTGAAGTAGCCGGAGGGGGAGGGGCACTGGGGGCACGTGCCCACCCCGAAATCCTTTCTTTCATTTTTTGTTGGCTATAGACCCATAGTACATCGCACAGAAATTTTTAAATTTATATAATTCAAGATAAATCTATGATAACGAATAACAATAAAAAATATTAATTTTATAATTTTGTATTCATAAATGTAAAATAGTAAAGATAATCACAGACTTTAGATAAGAAATACAAGTGTATTCCATTTTTGTTGTGAACACGGTTATGGTTTGATTATAAGTATCATATTATTAAATCATATTATATTATAACATGTTTTGTGCTCAAGCGCCAAGTGGTATATAGTTAATGGTGACATGGTATATTATTGTTCTATGATTATAGTTAATGTGTTTAAAACACATAGTAATAATATTGATATAATGTTCTTAATATAGCTACATTAATTAATAAATTAATCTATCAATATATGGTTTGACATAATATTAATACTTTGTTATATTTTTAATTTTTTAATTTTTAAAAATATTATTAATGAAATACTAATAATACTTTGTTATGTTAAATATATGGGCACCATAATTGTTAGCATATTATAATGGTAGTCATACAAATAATAGGACTGTAGTAAACACTTTATAAACAAAGGGGTCATAAAGTAATAGGTGATAATCGGGTATTCTAGCATTGCAAAAATTGAGAAAAAAATTAAGTGCCCCCCCCAAAAAAAATTTCTGGCTACGGCACTGTCGTTCATTAATGAAAACCTGCAATTTGGCTTCATATAACAGGCGGATCTATACTGATGACTAGGGCTAGGATTTATATGCATTTGCATGTTTTTTTCCTTAAGTCCAAATCGATTGTTTGTCAGATTTGTCCACGATTTTGCTTACTCTCGTTTAAATAAAATCAATTTTTTTTTTGCATATTATTGCATATTTTGAACACAATGCATATAATTGCATATTTATAGATTTTTGAGTTTTTTATTTTTGTTAACTTAAATTTTTAAATTTTTATAAATTATTGTTCATTTTAAATGGCGTTTATTTCATAATACCGATAGATTTTGGTTTATCCGTCGAATTGTAAATATATAGTATAAATATTACCTATCTAATCTTATCTTATCTACGACATATTTAATTTCATTAGTACGACGTGTGTTTCGGAAATCGCGTCATTCAAATATGCGCCAATAACTTCGTGTGATGTGGAAAGGAGTTTTAGTCAGTATAAATCTATTCTACGTTCAAATCGCCGGTCGTTCGTATTTGAAAATTTGAAACAACATATCATAGTAGCGTGTAATTCTATAAACTAATATTTAATGTAATTATATAAACTTATATTTAATGTAATAATAATAAGTTATGAATTATGATAAAAATATATATGTAGAAATAATAAAAATTTGTTTCTGCATATTTTGGTAAATCAAATGCATATTTTACTATTTGTTATTGCATATAAATCCTAGCCCTACTGACGACGCATTGTTTTCAAATGTATTCATACGAACCTATAGCGATGACAGTATCTAATAGAGTTCTAGGCGTATGTTCTCGGATGCAAAAAAAAACGCCTTTGAATTGGACTCTTCTAAAAAAAAAAATGAAATCATTATACGATTCGAGAGGAAAAATCGTCAAGTTCATATCTAACAAATGGAACGCAATTAGTCGGGGCAAACAATTCTTTTATATAGGTAGTATACGCCATCGGTGGTACAATATGTGGTATACTCGAGGTTGGGGTGCGGTCCTGAGACCTATTCTTTTTATTTTAATATACACGAATGGTTTACCGTATAGACATATATATACGTAATACGTAAATGCGAACACTATTTGCATTGCTGATGATGTGGCGGCTCTGTCGGTTCAAGACGAATCGGTCGGTACAGTCTTTTTGAACTCAAACCAAATCATGACAAATAAAATTAAGGCCTGCGGGTTTGATAACATACTATTGGAAATAAATCCAGACGAATCGGAATAAATATTTTATTCTAACATATAGATCTTGAAAAAATTGATCCGAATTATAGAACACTATCGTTATAGTTCATCGAACAATCGTATAATATAGGCAATATTATATATGGCCAGTACTCCGCTTGATTTCTGTGAGTAAAATTACACACCTTGGCACCTATAAGTTATAACATAAAATAATTAACTCAAACGAGATCGTCATTTAAATGATTTAACCAATACAATACGCAAGTCCTTTTATATGTTTGATGATGCCAAAAATATATTTATAATATACTAATAAAAAGACAAATAAACATATCGCTTGTCCGATTGATTTTGAATTGTGGAATAATTGCGCGGTGTCAGGCGTGTGACTCACGCACAAACTCTTTAAATTCAACTGTAAACCGTCTAATTAAATTCTTAAACCAAAGTATACCAAAAATGAATAATATGTGTACCGTGAACTAAATGTATATAACAAAAGCGTTGTGTTTAAAAAAGATCTCAATTGCTCTATATAAATACAGTCATGTATTGCTATATCTACCGTCTGCAACCATGAACATTGTACTAGATACAATACAAATAGTTATTAACATTGAAATCCCTAAATTTGATAAACATTTTGGTGCAAAAAATTGTATTCCCGTTTCTATACACTTATGTTTAGGATTTTCAAAATTAATATATTTATTTTCATAGCTCAAGACATTTAAAATTGTATTTAAAACTCGTGAAATTCAAATAGAATTGAAATTGCATACAAAAGCTTTTTATTTTAAAAAGATCTCAATTGTTCTACATAAATACAGTCATGTATTGCTATATCTACCATCTGCAACCGTGAATATTGTACTAGATACAATAAGAAGTTATTAGCATTAAAATTCATGAATTTTATAAACGTTTTGGTGTAAAAAATTATATTTTCGTTTCTATATACACTTATGTTTTTGATTTTCTTAAATAACTTTAGACATTTAAAATTGTATTTAAAACTCGTGAATTCAAATGGAACTCGAAAAAAATTTAAAAAATTAGTTAGTTAGATACGGCATCTATAATAGGTCTATCACTTTTACACAATGTTTGTAGGAAAAATACTCCTGAAATTATAATGAATAAACTCAATTATCTTACTTTGAAAACGCCTAAGGTAACAAAAAAAATTAGAAGTGTTAAGTAAGAACGCCTCATCTTGTACTTACTAAGCATAAACGCCGTAAATATGTTTGTATATACGGAATTTTCGCATAACATTTCCGTGTTCTACCCGAGTTACGGCGTTATTACCTAACATTTCAACTTTTGTTTTGAAGTAACGGCAATATATTATATTTATGATTTCTAAATATTGTTATCTTCATTATTATCTGAAAAATTTATGATTTTATTATGGTCATTTTATTTATCAATATCAATGTTAAGACAAAATAGTAATGTGACTTTTGTTCTGATTATTATTTGTCATCAGTACTTATTACGGCGTTTACCCTTAATAAAATATAAAAGTATAAACAGCTTACATCGCTAAGTTATAACATAAAAGTAAGTTTTTTTCGTATAACAAGCGAATAATACTTTTAAATTATTATTTTATTGCATTCCTCGTCAAAAAAACTATAATGGTGGATATGTTTTGTATTAAATCCAATAGACTCACAAATAAGAAAGGTATAATAAAATCAAAAAATCAAAAATACAAAACTGCATTTTTCTCAAAACTAATATATTGGTTTTTACTGCACTATTGTTTAGCAGGGCAGTATTGCTATATCTATCATCTGCAACCATGAACATTATACTAGATACAATACAAATAGTTATTAACATTGAAATCCCTAAATTTTATAAACGTTTTGGTGCAAAAAATTATATTCCTGTTTCTATACACTTATGTTTAGGATTCTCAAAATTAATATATTTATTTTCATAGCTCAAGACATTTAAAATTGTATTTAAAACTCGTGAATTCAAATGGAATTGAAATTGCATACAAAAGCTTTTTATTTTAAATATATCTCAATTTCTCTACATAAATAGTCATGTATTGCTATATCTACCATTTGTAACCGTGAATATTGTACTATTTGTACTAGATACAATAAGAAGTTATTAACATTGAAATCCCTAAATTTTATAAATGTTTTGGTGCAAAAAATTATATTCCCCTTTCTATACACTTATGTTTAGGATTTTCAAAATTAATAAATTTGATTTTCTTACTTTAGACATTTAAAATTGTATTTAAAACTCGTGAATTCAAATGGAATTGAAATTGTAGACAAAAGCTTTGTATTTAAAAAAATCTCAATTTCTCTACATAAATACAGTCATGTTTTGCTAAATCTACCGTCTGCAACCGTGAATATTGTACAAGATACAATAAGAAGTTATTAACATTGAAATCCCTAAATTTTATAAACGTTTTGGTGCAAAAAATTATATTCCTGTTTCTATACACTTATGTTTAGGATTTTCAAAATTAATAAATTTGATTTTCTTACTTTAGGCATTTAAAATTGTATTTAAAACTCGTGAATTCAAATGGAATTGAAATTGCATACAAAAGCTTTTTATTTTAAAAATATCTCAATTTCTCTACATCAGTCATGTATTGCTATATCTACCGTCTGCAATCGTGAATATTGTACTAGATACAATAAAAAGTTATTAACATTGAAATCCCTAAATTTTATAAATATTTTGGTGCAAAAAATTATATTCCCGTTTCTATACACTTATGTTTAGGATTCTCAAAATTAATATATTTATTTTCATAGCTCAAGACATTTAAAATTGTATTTAAAACTTGTGAATGGAATTGAAATTGTATAAACTTGATACATTATTATTATTGTTATTTGTATACTTGGTGTTCTTGTGAACCCTCTAACGACACTCCATCACAATAGCTGTCAGCTTATCGGAGGGTTGCAAATATTTACAAACTTTTATTATCCTAATATAAATTTTCATTTTTTATTCATTGGAATATATTATATTCTGTACGATATATGTTTCTACGTAAAAAAGAAAATTGTTTGCAAATAACCATTGTTATTATTTTATTATTTTTGTTTTGAGCACCGAAATCGAGAATCGAAGTTCCCCCCCTTCTAACAAAAAAAATAATAAAATCAACGAAATCAGACGAGGCTTGAGAGTTTTTCATTATTTTAACAGTGTTTTATTGAGCTAAAATTCATGCGTTTAATTTTTGGTCGGCTGCAGTCAGTGACGTTGATAATAATATGCGTGCTCGACTGCTTATCGTTGTGCGTGCATAAGAATCATAGGGTTCTTAACCCTTTCTGGGTCATGAACACTTTTCGAGTATAAAGTATAAACACAGATCCCCCACCAAAAAAAAAAAAAAGAAAAGAAAATAGATCAACATAATGTTATTTAAGATTTGATATAATATATTATAAACATCCGTTTCCCTCGCTTTTGTCTTCCGAGTAAATAATAAATACCTATGCGATCATCAAGTTTACAATATAAACGTACAACAATATACGTATTCAGTTCCTAAGTTTGATCGATTTTTGGGCTATTTAAAAAAAAAAAACTCTCAGCCACTCAGTGGACCCCCCGAAATAACCATCGACGGACCCTACGTGGACCACCGGTTCAGCCCCCTCCCACACCCCATATATGTTACACGGTATCAGTGTATAACCACACTCAGATGCGAGTCGCACTAATAATTAGATTATTTTTATGACTATATAGATAACACAAAGGCCACAGTCGGCGTGGACAGTGATTGCATATTGCCTATACATTGCCCCTCATTGAATTGATTCGAGCAAAAATTATCACTGAGAAATGATTTTCATTTTTAATCAAACGATTAATTTTATTTTTAATTAGTAGGGTGAGGATTTGTATGCATTTACATATTTGTCGCGAATGATAATATTCGAATGATTCCTTTATAGAAATATGTTACAGGACTATCTGATTGATATTACATATTTTTACATATTTAATCTTAACTACATATTTTTACATATTTTACTTATATTACATATTTTTGTTAAATATTGAGCTATTTACAAAATTAGTAATGTATCGCAGTTTTATATTATGTGTTGTTATCTTCTCCAGTCCGTCCGTGTGCTAATTATAATAGCGAGTTACGACTATCAGTCCATAGTCCACACGTTATCGACCTATGTAGTTATCGCTATACGCGTTTCTATAAAAGTAAATTTCATTTCGTTATTTGTTGTTTACTCGTTGGAGAGAGAGGTCCGTGTGTCCTCGCTTTTAAATTTGCTCCTATAACTTCCGTCGACGTGGAAAAGTCCTTTAGCCGTTATAAAAACATATTGCGTCCTAATCGACGTCGATTTACTTTTGACAACCTAAAAAAGTATATGATTGTCAATTTTATTGTTTTGTTGATGACGAAGTAGATCCTAACTCCAATGAATAAATACTTAATTCGAATGTATTCCTAATTAATTTTAATAAAATAATAATATAATGTAGTGTTGTATAATTTATTTTTACGTACTTATTTAATTTACTCATTTCATTATTTTTTTTTTTTTACATATCTTATATTTTAAATTACATATTTGAATAAAATTAAATACATATATATGTACATATTTTTGAATTTTAAATACATACAAATCCGCACCCTATTAATTAGGTATACCTAGTGATGGGTAAATTTGGTATTTTTGAATTTCGATTTTATCAAATTTATGACGACAAATTGTACAGTGTAATTTTATTTTTCAGTCCAAATAACAAAAAATAAATAATAAAAAAGTATTTTGTAGCAGAACAATTTAATAATGTAATTAAAAATTAAATTCAGCTACAAGTTATAAAATGCTACAATTTAAACATTAAAATAAAAAAAATAAAAACCGTAAAATCTTTCAGTTAAAGTAACAAATAAATATTTTTTTCAGCCATATTGATGAAAATGACATAATACCAAAAAAAAAGTATCTACCCAAATTACAAAAAAAAACTAAATATTTACCTACCCATCGAGTATTTACCTATAGCGTCACTAGGTAATAGGCGTATACCACGTTAATAATTAATTTATGAGTAAAACTGCAATTATATCATTGTGCTTCTAACATCAGACTCTTTCAAACATTACTATTTAATAATTTACTGTTTGTGTTTAAGGGGTGCTCCGACTCGCTCTATATATTATATAGACCCTATTCAAGTGGGGGGGGGGGGGTGCAAGTAAAAAACGCGTTCAGTATAAAATCGCGAAAAATAAAAATCTTGAAGTGTTATTCATAACAGCGAAAACAATATAATACAGGTAGCAAACTGTAAGAAATTCTATTCGATATATTTATACTAAACTTTTTTTTTTCCTGTACAACAGGTGAGGCTCAGTGTGAACAATACTATTCCTCTGCTGCCATCGTTTATTGTTGTTCAATGCAAATCCACTACAATACCGTACAAACGGATACATCATCGATGCAATATATAGCAGGTTGTGCAACACATCATCTTGCACAATAGATATTAATATATAGTTAAGGGGATTGCAAATGGACAGTTTTTAAGGAGTTCAAAAAACGCAAATTTTCAGGTGCATCCAAATCGCATGTCAGAAAAAAAAATTGGCCTCTAAGAGATGGCATGCATTCGGACAGACCCCCCCCCCCAAGATATGCAATTTGAATATTTTTTTTTTGTTTTTAACAACAAGCAATTCGGACGCAGCCAAATTTTAAAATTATATATGCACGCGGATCTTGTAAATGTGTGCATATAGTATTTGATAATTAGTGTGCAGTACAAGTCACCGCCTCGAAGTTAGAACGGTTAGAACAATTTATGCTCATTTGTATGTACACATTTTGTCAATCCTACCGGTGGACCTGATAACGCGATAAGACTTCTGAAAACTGTTTTTGAATTCGTTAACATTATATTATATCAATGGAATATGCAACGTAAATTTTAAACGTTCGAACAAAATGTGTAGCAGTTTAGGAACAACATTTTAAAAAATTGGCCTGATCGATCTCAAGTAGACATAATATTAACGAATTCAAATCAGTTTTCGGAACCCTATAATGTCAATCGGTGTGATTGACAAAAGATCGGTACATTTTGGTTGAAATAATTGTCCGTTTGCAATCCCTTTAAGATCATAAAAATAGGGCTTGTATGGTCGGCCGGGGCTGCTACCTGCACCCTTGCTCCGGTCTCAGCTATCCTTTCGTCCTGTCCTTTGCACCGTAATATCATGTCCTCCACCGTGGCATAGAAGGATTTAGCGTCACTTTTGGAGGCAGTCTGTATAATATATAGTCGGCCTGCATTCTCGTGAGGTGCGACACCGGTGGGACCATTTATGGTCAATATAGCTCGTTCGATCGATCTTCAGCTGTGCATTAGTCTGCAGCTTTTATTAACTGCAATGACAATACTCTGTTTTTAAAATAACATTTTCAAAACTGTCAGTAGGCAGTTTGTTTTAATAATAATATATAATAATGATTTTTTTTACAGTGATGTAGTTTTTATTTGTCGTGTTTTATTTTCATAGCTTTTACCAACTCAATTTTAGTCGAATTGAGGCGATACAACGCGTTTAGTAAAAGCCCAAACAAAATATTATGATTTTCCGCATTTACAAAATATACGGTAAATCTTAGCATTAACTACTAAAACCTCGATTTACCTAAAGAACAGGTCATTACCGGTAATCTATATATTATAATTAAAGACCGGATTTATATGCATTTTAAATTGTAAAATATGCATGCGTTTGCATGCACTAAAAAAAGTAAAAATACGCAAGAAAAAAATGCAATAGGTAGGTACATGCAAAATAACAATTCATTTCTTTTTTAAATTTTATTAAAATTTTCATAAACAAAAAAAAGGGGGTCAAGTGGATGTCGCTCCGCTGTACAGTAGGCTACAAGTAGATCACTGTACTATAATGGATGGTATTAAATTTGAATTCAATGATATAATATCATTGTATACGAAAAACGATTCTGAGCGGAGACGGTATGTCAGTCTAGGATATTTTAAATTATATTGATATTGTTATTTTACAGTAGCTGCTAAGTTGAATTAATATTATTCATATTATTTAATTATTAACCTAAAATTATCAGTGATGCTATAAAAATATTATAATATATAATTTTACTCGTTAAAATTGATTTTAATATGTAATTTCGTCCAAATTTGAACTTAAAATGTCTATAAAAAATAACTGTGTTTAAATATTTTTTAGATTTTTTGAATACAGTATGTACTATTTATTACAATCTTTATTTTAAATTTTCAATCCTTAGTTAAGAAAACTGAACATTTTATAATTGTTTAATTACAATGATTGATAATTTTCGAGATTTTGATAAATTTTGTCAAAATTCGAACTTTAAATGATTATAAAAAAAATGTGTGCCTATGTATTTTTAATATTTTTCAATTGCTATTGTAATAATATATCAGGAGCCTTGTATTAAATTTTCATTATTTTTGGCCCAACAAATAAAATTTTATTGATATAATAGAAAAAAAAACTAAAAAATTTGAAAATTGAAATCGTCCGTAAAAAGCTGAAAAACAGTCAAAATATATTAAAAATTAGATGGTGTATAGAAAATGCTTATATAAACATTCAGTGAAATTTTCATGCATCTACAGTTATTTGTTTTTGAATTGCAACAAAATAAGAAAATCGCTACATGAGAAATCGAGTGAATATCTAATCTTGTACAAATTTGAACTTAAAATGCTCATAAAAATTTATTATGACTTGCTTATAAACTTTTTTTTTATTGATAAAATTAGGCAAACTTATGAGGAATCTTGTATTACATTTTCAAATCTTAGATTTAAAAAGAAAAATTTTTATGAATTTCTAACTCAAAATAAATTGCACATTTTCGTCATTTTTAATTATTTTGTCAACATTTTAACTTTGATTACCTATAAAAAAAAATTGTGACTACGGATTTTTAATATTTTTCATCTGCCTTTTAAACTATATATTAGAAGCCTACTATTCAATTTTCAAGATTTTTTACCCAACAAATAAAATGTTATTGACATTTATAGAAAAAAAAACTAAACAAATTGGAAACTGAAAATGTCCGTTAACAGCTCAAAATAAGTCAGAATATTTTGAAAATGCTATGGTGTGTAGAAAATGCTTATATAAACATTCGGTCAAAATTTCATGTCTACGGTCATTTTTTTTAGAGTTATACCAAAAACCAAAATCGATTTTGTCGAAAATTGGTTTTCCGTAAAAATTCCCGTTTTTCCCATAATTTTTCATTTGTTTTTCCAGGCGCTCTTGAAAACTACTGGGAAATTTTGACTTTTGACCCCCAAAGTACCAACTAGATTCACTTTCCTATCAGAAAAAGTACTATTGAAGAAAATCGAAGCATTTTTACTGTCCTAAAACGTGATGACAGACACAAAAATAAAAAAAAAACACACATCATTGTAAAATCAATACATTCATCGCTCCGCTCAGAATCTAAAAGTAAGGCGTATAATATAGCAGATATGCAAATACAAAAATGTAATTCGTTAAATTGTAATTTAATTTTTAATCATTGATTCATTGGTGGTGTAAATGTGAAAAAAGTACGAACAATTTAATGTAGCGTATGTTAATTATTGAGAAAACAATAAGTTATCAAAGTATGTTCCATGTTTATTTCTGTGAAATTATGACGGCGATCTGTAAGAATGCACTTGTAGGATGAAAAACTGCTTTCAACATCTATACTGGTAATTGGAGCATATTTAAAATTGGCTATAGTATAATTATTCCGGCGAATAATTTGAAACAGATAAATCGTTGAAATTAGCACTGTCGCCGTGAAGTATTTTCAAAATTTCTTTAAAACCATTAATCCTTTATATTTACTCAAAACGTTTTTACATTTTGTTTTAATTACAATTGTACTATTTGCACTAGTAGGAAGTTCATTGACAGAGTTTTCAACTTGGTCTAAAATTTTTAACGGGTCTACAAGGGACAAATTATTATAGGTTTCAAGCATTTTGATACTTTCAACGATACATAACAAATTTGCTCTAATGTAATCATATTTTACATTTAATTTATTTGCAATTTTGAATGCTTTTTGCATCATCTTCTAAGTTTTGAATTACATTTTTGAACTCTTCAAAATGATCTGTGTAAAAGAAGGCTGACTCTAGCCAAGTATAGGTATACCCCAACGAGTAATCATTGGCTGCGGTGGTATAAAGGCTTTATACAACTGAATTCTACACCTATAATCTGTGTTTTTTTGCTCAACACGTTTTCGGATCGTTAGGTAATATTATATTTGTACGATTTTTTGTTAAAATATGCAAAAATATGCAGCATAAAATGTTGATATTTAATCAATCAAGTAATGATATGTGGACACTCATTGATTGCATGTATATGATGTTGAAAACAGCAACATATATGCATTTTATGCAAAATCCGGTCTTTAATATTATAATATATTATAAACTTACGAGAATAGAATTTCTTACATTTCGCGATTTTTATTGTCGCTGGTTATTTTTCGCGACAATGACTTTTGCTATTTTTTTCACGATTTCCACAGAGACTCTGTTTTTGAACACTGCAGCGATAGTATTGCATAAAATCACTTTTCAATAAGACTTGAGTTCAAGAAGTTTTCTAAGTCGAGTGAATGTGAGTTTAATGCGCTATATACACCTACACAAAACTGACTGCTTGAAAACTCTCGAGACGCATTTTAAAATACAATTAAAAGCGGAAAATGACGTGAATCATCAAATACGTCCAAACAATTGTAAGAAATAAAAGTTTCAACGTTGAATTCTCGTTGTTATGGGTAATCATAATAAGCGTACCCAATTTGAACTTTGAGTCGAAAAAACTACGTTCTCAACAAGTTAAAGTAAAATATACATTTTCTCAGCTACCTGCATCTGCAGCTATGCTCTTAACAGTATATAACTTCAAATCGAGGAAAGTTGATTTTTCTGTCTACATAGTTCTACAGATAATTCTTCAATGTTTGAGTTACGTCTGAAAAAAAAAAAAAACGTTTCCCATCGAAAACTTTACGGTTAGGTACCTAATACGTAATATGATTATGTATAAATACTAGTTAAAATCTTGAAATAAATTGTTATTTTCTTATAACATAAACATATTTGCAGATATTTCTTGTTATAATATTATATTATATTATAACAGCCAGGGTAGTATTTCCATAAAATAAATTTTGAAATAAATTTTAGATTCTGAGCGGAGCGATTGATTTTACAATGATGTGTGTTTTTTTATTTTTCTTATTTTTCTTATTCTATTTATTTGTGTGTCTGTGTACACGATAAGAAATCGAAATAATGCTACGATTTTCCACTTCAAGATACTTCCGATGGGAGAGTGAATTAAGTAGGTGCAACGGGAAGGTCAAAATTTAAAATTACCAGACACATTCAGTTTCCAATATTTTTTTTATTTTTTTTTTTGTGTATAAAAGCTTGAAAATTTTATCCAAAGCTCCTAATACATTGTTACAATAGTAGTAAAAAACGTTAAAAATGCGAAGTTAATATTTTTTTTTATAAGCATTTAAAGTTCAAATGTTGACAAAATACGTAAAAATCACGAAAATGTGTAAATTATTTTGTGTAAGAAATTTATAAAACCGTTTCTTTTTAAATCTATAATTTGAAAATTGAATACAAGACTCCTCCTGAGTTATTTCATCAACAAAAAAAGTCTAATTAATTTTTAATGAGCGTTTGAAGTTCAATATTTTACAACTTTGGATGATCACTCGATTTCTCATGTAGCGATTTTCTTATTTTTCTGTAATTAAAAAACGAATAACTACATAAAAATTTCACTGAATGTTTATATTTTCGTTTTATATAAACCATACAATTTTGAAAATATTTTCATTAGTTTTGAGCTATTTACGGACATTTTTAGTTTCTAATTTTTTAAAATTTTTTTTTTATAAATGTCCATAAATTTTATTAGTCGGGTCAAAAAGATTGAAAATTTAATACGAGGCTCCTGATAATATAACATTGTTACCATAGCATTTGTAAATATTAATAATACACGGGCGCAATTTTTTTTCATAAGCATTCAAAGTTCGTATAAAATGTTCAACTGCAGCAGTTATTGCCAAGGATTGCAAGTTTAAATCAAGTTTCCACGTTAGTTATATAAAAATTGCTTTGTTTACAATAATATCATCAAATTTAATATTTAGTAATTTCGTAGGCCGACTGACCGGTCACAGTCATCGCTCAGAATCTTTTCTCTCGTACGACGCTATTTTGTCGTCGAATTCAAATTTAACGTTTTAACACCGTTTATTGCGGTGACCCACTTATAGACTAAATTACCAACTCATTTCACAAGCCTCGGTAGCGCAGTAGGCAGCGCGTAAGTCTCATAATCTTAAGGTCGTGAGTTCGATCCTCACCTGGGGCATACATTTTTTATGGTACTTTTTGAGTTTTTTTTTTCACAAAATGAGTCGATAAAAAAATAATTTTCCGATCCAAACGTTTGAAATGTAATACGATGAGGGTCCTCGTGAGCATATTTATTTCATGATAGCTATTTAGATACTTATTCAATTTACACGCATGGTCACAGCATTTTACTTTTTATGTATATTCATATCTAGTGTTTGGAAAAAGTAACACAAGGTTTCCAATAAACTGCTTTTACTGGGTTTAAACCACAGAGTTGCACGTATTTTCAAAAATATTTTTAGGGGACGCCTGATAGATCTGATATTTTTGACCACCGGTATTTACGTCGCATAATATTATTTTCAAAAAAGAGTAACAAGTGTACTTGTAAGTAACTTAATAAATATACTATCAACGGCAACATAATATCAGGAAGCATCAAATCAATATTTTTATAATTTCGAATGGTATCTATTTGGATAAATTTACCCAAATAATGTTACTTTTACCGGACTGTTGCAGCGTGTCTAAATTATAAATAAATTACAATTTTTGTTTGAAAATCAAACATTAATATTGTACAGTAATATAACTTATATTGTTATTGTTATACCTAAACTTGTTACTTGTTTATAAAATTATAAATGTGCAAAGTAATAACACTTATTTGCTCTTCTATAGTTTATAGTTTATATTGTTTAAACATAATTTAGTTTTAAAAAATTATGAGATAATTTTCAATACTAAGTAAGTACCACATTTTAGCTAAGTAATAAAAAAAACATAAAACATTTTTTTATGCGAGTTTAAAAGTACAAATTTTCTTTGTTTTATATAATAAACCAACTTTTCAAAATGTTCACTTGCAAATTGACCACTATAAACTTTTAGACATAAAAAACACATTTTTTTATTTTTCATAGAAATGAAATATTTCATGATAATTTCATTCAATTTTAAAAGCCTTATCAATATGTATATTTTTTAAATAGGTACTCGTATATACATATGCTTAACCACGGCTATAATGAAATCTATCGCATACCTACAACTTACAAGGTATTTTTTATATAAGGTATCGAAGAATGTACCTTCAAATAACGACTATTTTGGTATAATAAACTCATTTTTAAAACTGAACATTCTACACATTTTTAACTATAAAATAATTTGGAAATTTTGGAAAATGTCGATGAATTTTGTCAAAATTTGGATTTTAAATGCTTATAAAAAAAAATCATGCCTTTAATGTGTATCTCTAATATTTTTCAAATGCTTTTATAACGATTTATGCGGAATCTTGCATTGAAAATGTATTCAAGTTTTTTGACCCGACGTAAACAGTTTTATCGATATTATAGAAAAAAAACTAAAAAAACTGAAAATGCTTATAAAAATCTCAAAAAAATTTTTTTTGAAAACGTTTTATCTATAGAAAATGAGAAATTGAACATTTTGCGAAATTTCAAAATATTTACGGTCATTTGAGAATTTTTGAATTAGAACGAAATAATAAAATCGTCATAAGAGAAATCCGGTAGCTATTATTGTCATAAGAAATTGAACACATTTTTAATCTTAACATATAAAAATTGAATTTTAAATGCATGTAAAAAAATTTATATCGTGAAAATGAATCTTTAATGTTTTTAACTGCAGCTATTGTAACAACTTATGAGAAACTTTGTAATATAATTTACAAATAACAAAAAAAAGTTCACCGGAAGTCAAATTAATTTTTTAAGAGTGTTTGAAGTTCAATATTTTACAACTTTGGATGATCATTCGATTTCTCGTGTAGGGATTTTCTTATTTTGCTGTAATTAAGAAACGAATAACTGTAAATACATCAAAATTTCAATGAATGTTTACATTTTCATTTTCTATTAACCATACAATTTTAAAAATATTTTCATTAGTTTTGAGCTATTTTCGGACACTTTCAGTTTTCAATATTTTTAGTTTTTTTTTTTTTATGAATGTCAATAAAATTTAATATAAAATTCCTCCTAAGTTTGTCTTATTTATCAACAAAAAAAAAAGTCTACCGAAAAGTAAAATTAATTTTTAATGAGTGTTTAAAGTTCACTATTTTAAAACTTTGGATGATCATTCGATTTCTCATGTAGCGATTTTCTTTTTTTCCTGTAATTAAAAAACGAATAACTGTAGATACATCAAAATTTCACTGAATGTTTATATTTTCACTATCTATTAATCATACAATTTTGAAAATATTAAAAAAAAAAAAAGATATCGTGAAAATGTATCATTAATATTTTTTAACTGCAGCTATTGTAACAATTTATGAGAAACTTTGTAATATAATTTACAAATAACAAAAAAAGATAACCAGGTAGTCAAATTCATTTTTTATGACCGTTTCAAGTTCAAAAATTCTTATGACATTAGGTATTTACCCGATTTCTCTTATAACGGTTTTATTATTTAAAAAATGCGCAAATTACCGTAAACATTTGCGCATTTTTGAATTAGAACGAAATAGTAAAATTATTTTATTGTTAAAACGTATAAAATGTTCAATTTTAATATGTTAAGATTAAAAATGTAAAACGAGGTTTCTCATAAGAACCTAGTTTTGTAGCTCTAACTGTAACCAAAAGATTTAAAAAATATATTAACTGCGTTTTTTTTTAATGCACCAAGCATCATGCTTATCCCCTTTTTTCTTACCATATTTTAAGACAATGTTTTCAAATTCTTGAATTTTTTCTACTTCTTAAGGAATGTCCTGTGGAGATACAAACTTCTGTTTTTGAAATGAGACATTCTTATTCATCTATAAATTATACAGTAGATAATTTTTCAGAAATTATCTACCTACTTAACTTTGTTTCCTAAAAATAAAAGGTGATGGATTTATATTTAAGATATGGGGGCTATCAGCTATGGTAATTTGAAAATTGTAGTCATTAATATTAATAATTTTAAATGAAGGCCCAAGTTTAATAAATACTAGATTCAACTCCACTTCTATTTTATATTTTTGTAAAACCATTTTTAAGGACTGTTGTATTTTGTACAAACATTTTAATAACTAAAGAAACTACTCATTTGAAGTTTTAATTAGTTGAGTACATCAAAATTTTCAAACCACCAATTTCCCACCAAATAGTTTACAATAAACAGCGGAGTTTTTATTTCAAAAACAGAAGTTTGTATCGCCACAGGACATTCCTCAAGTAATACATACAAATTCAAGAACTTAAAAATATGAGTATTTGAGTATATTTAAAAAATCGGAATTTAAATTAATTAATTATTAAAGAAAAAATGGGGGTGAGCGTGATTGGTGAACCCTGTACCTATATAATATATTTTTAAGATCAAATTTGCATACAATATTTAAACGAAGAAAACGATTTTAGTTATTTTGATGTAATTTAAAAATTATATTCGAAGGTACTTGAAAGTCGGAAACTCTCAAACAATATTATTACATTTTATACACACAATGACATTTTCAAATGGAATTTTTGAAAGAAATCATTTAACTTCTATTGTATTACTAATGCATTGTACTCTAATAGTAAAATTAAGTTATAATAAAGACATAAAATGTATTTATTAATAGGTCCATTTCCCCAGCCCCGCAAAATTGGAATTTTGAAAATTTTTCTATTCGATTGTGCTACGTTAGTGCCGTTTTTCTATTTGGTAGCGTGTTTGTGCTGACTTTCTAGCCCAAAAAAATCAAATTTTAAGTATAGAGGGAGTTGAAGAAATGTTATCCCCACCATATTAGAATTTCGAAATTTTTTTAATAATATAGGTTGATGACAGTCTTGCTTTTCGTATACTTTACTTTTCAGTTAGAAATTCATAAAAAATTTTTTTTTCTAAGGTTACATTGGAAGTTCAAATAAAAACTCCCAAAAAGTTTTCTACATTTGAAAAATAAAAAAGTTAATTAGAAATATCAATGATATTTTTATTGCGTTTGAATTACAATTACTATATTTGATTTCAGTGGGTTTTAGTTATTAAATTTAATTATTTATATTACTCTTTTTGAGCTTTTTACAGGCTTGCAGTAATAAGAAATTTTCAAACGTAATTTTTTTAAAATTATCGATAGGTTAGGTCTATCGATGAAACCGTTTTAACTTATTTAACTTAGTAAAAAATCTTGAAAATGTAATGTTAGGATCCTCACGAGTTACTCTACACACAGGCTCGACAATTTTTTGTATAATATACATTTAAAGTTCAAATTTTGACAAACTCTATCAAAATCCAAAAACGTAATTTGTTTTCATAGCTAACATTAGAAATTTGAAAGGAAAATTCCCAACAAGTTTTTCTACTTTTGAAAAAAAAGTTCAATATGAATAAATATTAATTTTTTTTTGAGTGTTTGAATTAAAAATGTTTACAACATTAATTTGATATCAAGCTATATTATGCTTCTAGGATGACACACCGTCTCCGCTCAGAATCGTTTTTCACTTGTGCAATGATTTATTATCGAATGCAAATCTAACACATCCACATTACAATGTCATCATTGGTACTCGACAACTATACTGTACAGCTGCAGAGCGTTACCACTTTTCCGCCTATTTCAACTAATTCGCTTTAGTACTCTCGACTGTGAACACATTTCGTTTGACAGAAACAAACAAATCGTTACGCCGACTGAAAATTATTCGGCTGTTTAATGTAACCAAATCCTTTTTTTTCCCCAGAGAGGGTTTATTATTCTGGCTTTTTTCCCCTATAAAACGACTCTGGAGATGTCACATTTGACTCTCGGTCGGACGACGCCACGTCATCTCTTCTGGCGCATCCCCTCGGAGTAACCCCCCCCCCTTCCCAGCACCCACGAACTTAGCTTGAACGTCGGCTAAAAGTGCAGGTGTCCACTATTACTTATATGCTGTGCAGTCTACAATTTAGTCTTCAACGGATCCCTCGTGATCGGAAAGGGCCACTTGTTGTACACCTCTGTACCGGGTGATCCATATAATTATTCCTAAGACACTCATCGTTTCGATAACTATTATAAAAAGTATTATAAAATGTTTTTGCATTATATAATACATATATTTTAGTCGTGAAAAAACAATATTTTTCTAAAAATATAATTTTTTTCCACTTTTTTACGCCGTTAGTTTTTTTTTAATGACAAACTGAATTTTTTATTTTCTCGTTCCACAGAGGAGAACATTTTTCGGAGTCCTTTGGTGTATAAAAATCGAATTTTTGAGTACCTATATGTGTCATAAGTGTTCAAATCTTAGAATGCTTAGATGAACGGAGTGGAGTGGTACCTCGCAAAATGTTGCTGTACTATTCCGTTTATCTATACTTTAAATAATTGAAACTAAAAAACTATTAGTCCGAAATTTGATGTTTACAGATCGAAATACTCCGAAGAATATTCTGCTCGGGGATGCAAAATGTATGTGTTTATTCTAAAGTTTAAAAAACTAAAAAAATAGTAGAAATGTAATATTTACTGAAATTAAAGACTTAAGACTTAAAGACTTAAGATTATGAAAAATAAATGTTAAAGAAAACGTGTTTTTTGAAATAGCGAGTATCTTAATTAGGTTAAATACCTATATAGATCACTCTGTATAGTGTATTAGTGTATATTATACGAATCGTTTCCAAAAACATAAATAATTCGAAAGTTTCAAATGCTTTTAAATAGCTTAAAATCAGTCAAAATGTTTTGAAAACTAATTATAATTTGAGTATTAGAGGAAAATTTCACGTTTTTGCCATTAATATATTTTTTTGATTATTTAAAAAATAACAAAACTCTGTATAAATAGTTATTGTAAGCTCGTTTGAATTCCAATCCCTCGTAAAAAAAAAACACGATCATATGTCATATTATCGTCGTACACTGCAAAACAATACAATGTGTGAAAAAAACTGATACTGGTTTGAATGATTCTGTAGATAAACGTGATAATATGTAATCATATTATATAAAATACATAGTTTTGGAGATACGCTGTGTTGTTCTGTCAACGACAACAATATCATTATGTGGTATAATAAGCTCAACTTTTTTTTTTTAATTTCCCACAAAACGACTTGCAGCGACGAATGGTGTTTTGAACCATCGGAATTTCGGTGTTAACGATTAAAAATGTCATGATATTTTTTAACAACAAAAAAATTAACATATTTTCGCGAAATTCAAAAAAATATGCCTTATTCTAGGTGGTGGATTTTAAACATCAGACATTAAATAATATGTAGGTAGGCCTGCACGTTTGGTGCCCCTCTGATGAATTTTCAGTGCGTCGGTGCATATGTCGTTCAACTGCAGGTTCGGCGAAGTTTAGACGGAACTATTTGATCAAAAGACTACAATTTAATCGCAAAACTGCAAATTATTATGTGCCGTCAAAGTGTATTTATAAGTTTTTTCAGCCGTATTGTTAGAACGGCACTTATATATAATAATATCATATAGTGCGACCTGCAATTCGCCGAGTAAAATATAACGGCGAGGGGGTGTGAGGGTCATTTTCTCCGAAGCCTTTTATATTTTTTAAAAAAAAAAAGGAATTTTTATGAAATAATGCAGGTTTTTACGAAAAGCTTAAACGTATATTATAATACCTTTTGTTGTTGTTGAAGATATTCGTAAAAAAAAAAAACGTAGCTATTTCATTATAATACATATATATAATACATAATATTTCACACGTTATAATACAATAATATGCGCTTAGGTACCATAATAATGGCTGAAATATACAGGGTGATTGCCCTGCCTCGCCCTATTTTCGTGCTTAAATTATTCATAATATATTCAAATCATGATTTCTAGAATTTATAAATACGATCGAAGACCATATTATTTTTCGAATAGGTACTTGGGATTTTTGAACCACATAAGGATGATCCTGAGACGATACAAACCTTTGCTTTTCAAACGAGAACTTCCCTTTTAATTATTAAACGGATATTTTTTTTCGAGAAATTCGCCGATAAAACAGACTTCGAACGAGTAGTTTTTCAGTTCTATAACTTTGAGTATTAACGGATAAATGTCTGCGGTAATGGGTTAGGTAGACTTGGGGGCTTAGATAATTTGAAAATGTTAGTAATCACTGATTACTATTGATCTGTCGATATAAATAATCTGTAAAAATGATCCAAGTATATTAAATACTACATATTAATATATAATATACATTACATAATAGGTACAGTTTATATTTTCGTAAGACCGATTTTAAGGATCATTGTCCTTACTCCTTATTAGTATAATAATTTAAATAACTCGGAAACTACTCGCATTATACTTTAAATACATCAACATTTTCGAAAAATTCGTCTGCTAAGTAATCTGCAGTAAAAAAAGTGTGTTATAGTTTGAAAAATAGAAGTTTGTATCGCCACTGCAAAACACTTCTTAAGTGGTAGGTAAAAAAATATCACAAATTTCAAAATTTGGTCTTGAGGCAGTAGCACAGCTATATAGTCGAGAAAATCGGGGCAGTGCACGGGTCGGGGCCCCAGATTTCTAGGGGTCCCTAGGGCTCTTGGACGGAAACGACTGCTTCTTTAGATGACTAAAAAAATTGACTAACCTATCAGTAAATATTCCAAATGATCATGCCAGATAAACTCATTCACAATCAATATTAAATAGAATACATTGAAAAATTAAAAAAAAAATTACCTAAGAATAAGTCGATAGGCATAGGTACTGGTCAAGATCGACTTAAAGATTTGTCGATGATAATTTCAATTGAAAACATGGTGGCTTCAACATTTTGAGGATTAGTTTAAGACTTTGAACTACAAATTATGTATTTTTAAATTATGACAAGCCTAGGTTATATAAATATTATATTTATATTTAGGTTATTATTATTGGGTTACAACGATCAATAATAATAATAATAAAAACACTCTGATATTAATAATTTATTTAGTAATAAACTTTTTTATTTTGTACACATATTTATTAATTATTTAAATATGTTATTGTTCCACAGTAAATACTCGCAGTTGAAAAAAACAACGATAAGTGTATATTTTATATTTTTTTTTAAATAATATTTGTTCTAGAAAAAGCGTCATAATTTTGAAATTGTTTTTCTCAGTCGGTCACACACTCCATATTATATTATATTTGCTGCCCCGGGGCCCTACGGTTAGGTTAGGCTACGACACTGTTTGCTTGAGTTAAGGTTGGAAATTCCAAAAAGTCATAATTTGAACTAATGTACAGTTAAAGGGAAAAACCGGGGTGCAGAGAGTACTTAGAAAGTCACCCTGCGTATATACGAATTTTGAGTATATTTTTACACTACAACTACATCAGTAATGGGTAGGCAGTATTGTAAAGTATTTGAGTAAAATTAGTACTGAATAATTTTTTAATACTTTTTATTTTGAATTATTCGAATGGTATTTTAAATACTTTTTTTACTATTGAATGCTTTTTTTATTCTTTTAACTTTGTAGCAGTTGTTTTAATACGCTAAAAACACTAAAATTGAAAGAGCTTTGCTCGGACTGCGTAAACACTTTTTGTATATGTCGTACGTGTGTAAACACGTATAGAAAACACCCGCGGGTGTGACGTTCTCATAATTAAGCTATATTATAATCGACGAAAACCGATATCGAAATTGTCCATAAACGATAAATATATAATAAAATATTGTTATAACGTTGAAGCACAACCACGATGGCACGGTATTTTTATATATAACAAAGATTATAAATAGAAACGAATCAAGAATTAAATGAATAAAAAAAAAGCATTCAATTAAATATAGTATTTAATAGAAAAAAAAAGTATTCAAATATTTTTGTGAGTCAAGTGAATTTTTTTTTTAAAAATTTAAATTTTTAAGACGTACTAAAGGTAACCTAAAAATGTTGAAATTTTCGTTATTTCTTAACGATATAATGAACTTTGTATTGGAAAAATCACGCCGTCTTGCTCTCAAAAACATTGTCACGATTCAATTTCATTATAGGTAATTTCGCTCTAGAGCTCTAAGATTGAGCGAGTTCCACTCAGACTTCGTAAACGCGTTTCGTCTATACGTCGTACTTGTGTAAGAAGGAACCAGCCGACGACGATCGAAAAGGTACGTCGTCGGTACAAGTATTAGCCTATTAAGTCGATAAAAAATATATACAGTATAACTTCCATATAACGGTCACCGAAGGGACTGTAAATAATAACCACTTTTTAGAGGTGCCCGTCCTACAGAGGTAGGATAACACTAGGATAACACACGACGGGACCAAAAAAATTGACCGTTACATAGAGATGACCGTCCTATAGAGGTGACCGTTAACGGAAGTTTTACTGTAATATGCGATACGCTTTTGCTCGACAGCTGTGCTTTACAATTCAACTACAAGAAAATATTATTATTCTAAGGCTCGGAAGCTGTTGCATTTGCATGTTTATTATTTGCATATCTTATAATTTATGAAGATTCATTGTGAAAATTCGTGAATAAAAAAATTAATACATTCATAAAACTTTCTAGATATTCTTATATCGTAATACGACGATTTTCTATAAATAATTTTCTAGGAAAATATTTCAATGACTAAATTGATTATTTTTGATTTCGTTAATAGACCTATACCACTTAGATATTTTTGTCAGTTGCGATTTATACGTCCGTGTTCAATTTTTGAAAACATCAAAAAAAGTTTAGTGGTCCAATGTAACACTTTTGAAGGTAGCAACAAAATTACATCTAATGCATTTCAATCATTATTTAAAATACTTTTTAATTAGGTAGGTGGTTTTTCTAATTTTATTTATGTATTTCAGGTATATAAATATAACTCGACAGAAACAAGTGCATGTTTTTATTCAACGAACATTTTTAAAGATATTTTTTTTATTATTATTTTTTTTTTGTTTAAATTATTATTAAAAATTAAAAACCAGAATTTTTTTTATTACTTTGCTTTTTCTATATTTACAAATATAAAAAATACTAGTGCAAACGAAAATTTTGTGTAAAAAAATAAAATATAAGTGCATATTTTTAGAGCAAATTTTGTACTTTTTTAAGCGCAAAGTGCATGCATATTTAGTACTTTTTAAGTGCATTAAGTTCCGAGCCCTAATTATTACTAATTATTAATACTACCTATTTGCCCAAGAAATGATCCAATAATACATCAAAGGTGGTTTTAAATTGGTACATAACTTTCTGTAAAGAAACGTTCATTGTTGTGGTGTAACAATCACTGAAAAAACGCTAACGTGACTGATCATAATTATTTTGATTATTGAACCAATCGTGTTTTCAAAATGCAATAACCAACTTTTTGATTATAACAAATTATTTCATAGTAGGTATTTCAGAGTCAAATATTTTAACTAGTATTTTCGTGGTATTTCAAATAATTTATTTGAAAAGTATTTCAGTAATTACCCACTGGAATACTTTTTAAAAGTGTTTTTCACAAACACAAAATACTACTTTCAGGCGCGTCTTTGACTGTATAATATGATATATTATTATATACCTACTCTAAAGTTGCGTCCGCGCACGACGATAATATTATTATAATGACATAGTAAAACTCGATGGTCGCAATCCCGACAACTTACCTATACATCTATCCAGTGGCGTATTTTCAAATTTTTTGTGGGGGGGGGGTCTAAATATTAAGTACCCACAAGTTTATAATATAAAAAAAAACACATACGAGTAATGATGTAATAATTATATTATTTATATTATATTATGTATATTTCACTACTATTATGATTTATTAATACAAATTAATAGCTTTTTAGACAAAAATAACCAAAAGTTAAACCCAAGTTATACAAATATTGTATATTTTTTTTTTTATGATAGAAACATTAAAAACCCATAATATAAAATTAATCATCTCTTTCTCGGTACCTACGTACCAAGTTATTTATGACTTTTTAAATTTTTTCTGGGGGGAGACGATGGCAGTTTACGAGTTAAAAGCGTTTGTCACGCCGTTTTAGCCGGACGACAATATTATAATATATTCGACAGTTATGCTCCTGTCACAATATGCACAACGTCATATAATAATAATAATAATATATTATACACATCGGCACGGGTCTCTCGTGGTACACCGTAATACGTCCACACAATAATATAATATGTCATGAGCTATGTGTGCGTACAATAATGTGTATTGAACGCTTAGGACTGTTTGTGTTATTATTATTATTATTATTATGATGGGCCTTTTAGTTAGGTGTAGTTGTTATGTAAACCCGACAATCCATTGGTCGTTGTAATCACCTATATATTATATATTATCGTAT
This sequence comes from Nasonovia ribisnigri, assembly GCA_027563435.1. Taxonomy (NCBI): domain Eukaryota; kingdom Metazoa; phylum Arthropoda; class Insecta; order Hemiptera; family Aphididae; genus Nasonovia; species Nasonovia ribisnigri. The sequence goes on along the minus strand of JANEHU010005222.1, from coordinate 59,272 downwards.
TACTGCAGTATATATAGACAAAGGCGAAACTAGGCCATCGCATTTCGAGGGGGTTGCGAGCGGGGCTTATTTTTTCGTACACGGCTGACGAGCGTTTTAAAAACGTATTTAATAACCCGACAGTCCACGTTGGTAATTCATACCACTATTATGGGACGTAATAACGACAGGGAGTACCTGACAAATAAAAACAACGAAATTATACTGGTCAAACGTACGACGAAAATTATAATAAATATACGTGTGTAAGAAAAATCCTAAAAAGATTAATTTAAAAAAAAAGTACTAGGTACGTTTCAAATTAATTTCCTTCGAAAAAATTGAAAATTAAAAAAAAAAATAAACTTCCCACTTGACACGAATAAACGTTAAAATACCACTAACGTTTGTCCAAAAATTATACTTACGAATTGGCTATTTTTAATTTCTACAAAAAAAAACTTAATCAAATTTTAAATTTTCATTTTCAGTATTAAAAAATAAAAATATAAAGAAATGTAGTACTGTATATCTAACGCAAGCGTCTGTAAGGTGTATATGAAAAACATTTTTTTTTTTTTTGTTTTAATTAGGACATAAGACGTTATTTCATTTGTCAGCTCTTTCCGTTACACGTTTACACCGTGTACCACTGTACCGGTAATTATAATATCTTGCAAGTCCATACTTGTTGAATATTTATATACTTTTTTTGTATTTTAAATACATTTTAAATTATACTATTGCCGTGGACAAAATTATTTTAAATGTGCGTTTCAAGTAGGTACTTAAATTATTATGTTTAATATTTAAAAATATTAAGTACAAAATACTTTTGACCTTAGTTTGGGTTTTTCGACTATTAATTTTTCCCCTCAGAAATGGCTTGTGGGGCCGTCGACGAGACTAGAAGGCCTGCTACGATTGTCACGTTTTGCCATCGACAGCAATATTGTTGTAAATAGGTACTTGACAAACAACTCGTACACATATTGTGCCGGGATAAATAATTTTTGTACAATAATGCAAAAAGTGTTTTGATTACTTTTCGAAATAGTATTTAGAAGTATTTTTAAAAAGTATATGCCTGCGACAGACGAGCCATTTAAGCAAACAGATGGGTACCAGCTACTTTGTCCGTTTATTAATCAAACGAATTCGAATGAGACCCACACAAAGCATCGTTGTGTTGACAATAGGAAATAATAATAGATCGCAGATAACAGGAGACTGCATAAAAATGCCGCGGAACAGCCCTATGGTTCGAGAAGTTTCCCTGTGACGGCATCGTGGCAAGAACAATTGGTAATTTGGAAAAATAATTTGGAAAACACGACGCAAAGGTTCGAATAAAATAGTGGTTTTTTAGCGAAATTCAGTACCTGCTCGATCGTATTAAATATGATGCCCGTGATATTCTAACTTACGAGTCTAATCATTTAAATCCGTCTTCATAACTTCTCATATAGCGTAGGTACACTGTCGTTTTTTTTATTTATTTATTTATTTTGAATTTTCGAGTTTGTTATTGCCTTACATTAGGTGTATACTATTGGGTCTTACACAAAATAACGCGCCTTAAGACTCGTGGAGGACACTTTTTCCTCACACGTAAGAAATAATAAAACCGGCCGAGTTTACATTTAGACCTTTTCATATATTGTATTTTACCTTTTCATATCCGACCCCGGCATTCTGGCAGACAGTTTACAATCGACCACAAAATCAACACATTTACTAGGTATGCGATGGCAGAATTTGGCGATTGCACTTAGAAGGTTGCAGTCAACTTGTACGTGTCGGTGATGCGGACTTAATGTGTAATTGCACGATTTGGTGACATTTTCCACACCACAACCCACGCGCTCGATTTTCTGCAAAAATACGACGAGCTTAACGAGTTTACTGCACAACCAAACGTTTTTACGTTTTCGATTTTTTTCCCCCCACTCAACAGGTTAGGGTTTTAATTAGAACTGCTCGCGGGTTTTTTGTAACACGCGTGCAGGCTGACAGCGATTAGAACTGTTCGCCAATAACGTCCAAACGAAACGATTACTATAAGTACAGGGTTTAAGCATACCTCAAACTATTTTTAATTGAATTCTGATTTTTGGAATTTACAAATACACTCGAAGACCATATTTTCGAATCCTTGAAATTTTTTTGTACCATTTGGAAACGATTTTCTGACAATTTTTCGATTTTCAAAGGATACGCATGACCTAAGCGCCAAGGTACAAAAAAGAAATATCATTTGCACCAAAATTAGTATTTTGTATAAGTAGTTATTAAAAAATGTCCATCTTATAAAAAAATTTTCAATTAATAAAATAGAAAATAATTATAATTTTAATAAATCGTTTAGATTAAACGTTTAGGGTTTTTGAACGATATAGTTCTAAATCGAATATCTGGTATTTACCTGTTATACAATATCTATTAGCCGTGGCAGGTACACAGGTATAACTGGTATAAGCACATAGGATTTTGGCACTTTTGTACCATGCGACTTTTTTTTTCTTACCTACCTCATTTTGGCGCTTAAGTTTTCCTTCGTTTTCAAATAGAAACCACACTTTTTCGTTTTTAATTATTGAGCACATAGTTTTTAAAGTTGTATGTATTATGAGTAGAATTTATTATTTTACAAGATATATCATACGAAATCGTTTTTAAATAAAAATAATAGGTATAAAATAATTTGTCTCCAAACGCGATCTTGAGTAGAAGACAAGAATTCTAAATTAAGAAAATCTATGTACCTAGATAGTGTACTAAGTGTACCAATATAAAAAAGAAAACAAATGTGACAGGTATTACATGAATAAATAATAAATAATATTAGCACGCACGGTGAAATATGCACTAATTCTATTGGTATAAAACATGTTATACATTATAATATACCTTGTATAATATTATACATCATGGTATTAATATTTAAGTACAGAATTAAATAACCTACTTTATTGACAAAATATCATAATATTAAAGGACATATTATCTTATATTTAACACGATTCTTAAATAAGCAAAAATTAGGGAAACCCTTAAAATATAAATTCCCAATTTATTTCACAAGCTAGGTAACTACCGAATAGAAAACATATTAAAAAAATTTCACTTACCGAATTCAGTAGTGTACTTATTTATTCTAAATACTATATTTCTGTTGTTTTCACGTGTATCGTCGTTGCGATTAAAGCTCACTTAGCTAATAATGCAATTTTAATAATACCTCTTTTACGTGTAATTTTTTTCAATTTAATAGGTTATATATTTATCAAGAAAATAAGGAGGTTTGATACAAGTAGTACGCAGTGGTTTTTTTTTCAACAATGTCTAATTTAAAGTGTTTACAGTAGTATTGAGTTGCAATTTTGAATGACAATCACATGCACCTCCCCGGGCAGATATCCAGTGGCGTGCCGATAGGGTGACGTGACGGACAATGAGCTTGCACAGGCCCATGACTCTATAGAGAGCCCTTCAGGAAATGTTGCGGATCCAAAAAAAACATAAAAAAAATTTAGAAATACAATAATCTTTTAAAAAAAAAAAATAGTTATAATACGTACTCGTAAGTATTGTTTAACTCAATTCGAAATAACGAAAAGACGATTAATAGTTTAAAATTGCAGCCTATTAACGTAAATCTTAAACATAAATGTATAGTTTATTGTGGAAATTGAGTCTTGACTAGAGTTATAAAATTCTCGAAAGATATGTATAGTTACCTACTCCTATAAAAAAGTAATAATTCAAAAGTTAGGAGATTCTTAAAATGTTCGCAAAATCTCAAATGAATCACTTAATGAAACAAATTCAAAATAAAATAATTGACTAATAATAATATCTTCGCGAATGACTTAAATAATTATTATAAGTAAAATAAGTGCTCAAAAACCTGATGGCACTTTTTTGCCTATAATGTACACTAATCTTTACTCTATTTTTTTTTAATTCCCATATCCAAAGAAGAAGTGAAAAAAAATACATTCTATACTGTTCAAAATTGCAACTCAATACGAGTTGCAATTTTGAACGACAATCACATGCACCTCCCCGGGCAGATATCCAGTGGCGTGCCGATAGGGTGACGTGACGGGCAATGAGCTTGCACAGGCCCATGACTCTATAGAGAGGCCTTCAGGAAATGTTGCGGATCCAAAAAAAACATAAAAAAAATTAGAAATACAATAATCTTTTAAAAAAAAAAATAGTTATAATACGTACTCGTAAGTATTGTTTAACTCAATTCGAAATAACGAAAAGACGATTAATAGTTTAAAATTGCAGCCTATTAACGTAAATCTTAAACATAAATGTATAGTTTATTGTGGAAATTGAGTCTTGACTAGAGTTATAAAATTCTCGAAAGATATGTATAGTTACCTACTCCTATAAAAAAGTAATAATTCAAAAGTTAGGAGATTCTTAAAATGTTCGCAAAATCTCAAATGAATCACGAGATCAATACGAGTTGCAATTTTGAACGACAATCACATGCACCTCCCCGGGCAGATATCCAGTGGCGTGCCGATAGGGTGACGTGACGGGCAATGAGCTTCCACAGGCCCATAGTTCTATAGAGAGCCCTTCAGGAAATGTGGATCCAAAAAAACAAAAAAATTTAGAAATACAATAGTCTTTAAGAAAAAAAAATGGTGTTATACGTGTTTGTAAAATTAAATTGCTTTAAAATACAATAAATTTATTATTTACAATAATGACTGACATACCTACGCGATTATATATTTTATAGATCATAAAATCAGGTTTCAGATTGACCAAATGGTTCAATATTGAAAATAGTAGACTTAAAGCACTAATAAAGGACGTTTCAATAAAAGTTTAGACGGCAGATCCTTTTCTGCAAAATATGATTTTACGGTGTCCTAATCTGGTTTAAAAATCGAACATTCGTGACTGTAAAACGAAGAATTTTCGAATAGATTAAAAAGTGGAATGATAGTTTGTCGAAATATTTCTAGAAAACATCATGATGAGAGTGAAAGGTTAAAAATGTGTTCCAAATGAACAATAGTGTAAACGCAGAAATGTTTTTGAGAACATAATTATTCATAGGACCACGCATGGTAAGTTTAAAAGAAAGTAACTTCTTGACAGTATAGATTGTATTTTTTTCATTTCTTTTTTGGAAATGAGATTTAAAAAAATAGAGTGAGGATTAGTGTACATTTTAGGCAAAAAATTGGCATCAGGAAGGTATCTACTATTGTATAATATTTCCATTGTTCTTAAGAAGTATGGATTAACACTCCAGACGTCTTCATTTATAATTATAACTGGTATAAAATTTATTTTATTGAATAAACATAATAAATTAAATTTTATGTTTCTAACAAAATAGTATGAGTGTATGACGTATTATAATAATTAATAATAAATAATGACATTATTTTGAATCGTTCAATTTTGTATGTGCCTTCCCTTCACCTTGAAAAAAATACCCCTCTACATAGTGCAGTTATGTTATTGGATTCAATAGTAACATATTATTTATTAAATCTTGTTATTATGATATTCATTTATGAATAGACCTATGAAGTTTTGAGGCGTAGTAGCGTGAATAACATAATGCAATATACATTAACTTCCAAAAAGTATCATCATGTGTAGGTAGGTATCTCAATTATAACCAATTTTTATGCACATGTAATGTTTTCTTGCAAATTTTAAAATATTGAGTACCTAGGTATGACTGTATGAGTGTATAATATTTCACATAAATAAATATATTTATTTTAGTAACAGTATAAAATCTGAAGGAGAGAATACATTTCTAATTTGTTCTATACTTAGAGCAGAATATTTTTGAATACAGTCTATCAATGAACATGGTGTAGTAGATACCTAATAATAATCTAAATAATATCTAATATGTCACCTAAAAAACAAATGTCACAAATTTGATACAGTTAGAACTAAAATTAAAAATGTAGGTATATAATATAACTGATTATATTTAAGCTCCTTATTAGATAATAACATCAATATTATAGCCAAATATATCGTGCATTTGTGGTACGTGAGTTTAAACTTGTACTAACGGTTGTATAGAACTTAAGGAATTATTAAATAACTTTTTATTTTATGGTTAGTATTGATAAACATTAGTTAGCTGGCATAAGCGGTTTTTAGCTATTTTAAATCACGATTATTATTTCTTAAATCGTGTTTTATACTGCAGGTTTTATACACCTATACCTTACTATCTAGTTTATAATCATTAACTGCAATGATGTAGGTATAGTTGTAGGCAAACATAAATATTTTGGGTAGATATATATATATATATATTATCTTACACCAAATAGGTAGGTACGTAAAAATATTAAATTTGTTCCCGGACTTAAAAAAAATATATTTATACCATTATACCTATCATCATTGAGTATACGTACCTATACTGTACAACAATATATTATACGCAATGTTATCATTAATATTATTTGTTATTAATATTATTTCACCCAATGTTAGAAATTTAAAATAATCCAGGAGTTGGCGTTCTAGAACGCATAGAATGGATAAAAAATACCTATCTTGGTTCTGTATCGCAATAACATTTATAGTATTAGGTCGTAGAATCGTAGATCTTTATTGGTTAAATACCTAACAAATAACTTATAATTATTCACAAATAACGCGAACCATTTTATTTTAAAAGCATATTTTTTTTTTCAAACAAGCATACTCCATACATCAACACTTCAAACAAATTGCATGCATATAGTTATTAAATAATTGCAACAAAAGAATTATAAAATTCGTATGTGGTAGTGTTTTTGGTAAGGGGTATAGGTATTAGGTATATATGGATTATGGGTACATATAGATATAGGTACCGGTACCTACGTAGTTTTTTGAGAATTTTTAAAACTAAATCCTCAGTTTTATCGATCAGCTGTCTACGATATTTTTCCATATCGGTAAATCATATACGCATGGACAAATTAAAGTTATATATATTAAAGCTTTTGGCAGAAATTAGCATAAATATGAAATTTTAATAACATTTTTTTTACGTAATAATTACATAATATATAAAACTCAGATTTAAGTAATTTAATCCAAAAACTACGAGATTTGACTGTAATGCATTCAAGGATCATTTTTACCTCAATGTGTTGAAGAGTTTCAGACAAAACTATGGGGGCTAGACTTGAATTAGTACGTCACTAGCACCCCCCCCCCACACCCGTACGATATGCCAATAACTTTTGAAGGAGTAGAGCACTAACGACGGGATAAAAAGCACTAACGTGCACTAACGAAGCACAAACGAATACAATTTGTTTGGGCCCGAAATTCGAAATGGGGGGTGCAGGCATGTCCCCGGCACCCCCCTGTACGAAATGCGAATAACTTTGGAACGGATAGAGCACTAACGACGAGATAAAAAGCACTAACGTGCACTAACGAAGCACAAACGAATACAATTTGTTTGTGCCCGAAATTCGAAATGGGGGGTGCAGGCATGTCCCCGGCACCCCCCTGTACGAAATGCGAATAACTTTGGAACGGATAGAGCACTAACGACGAGATAAAAAGCACTAACGTGCACTAACGAAGCACAAACGAATACAATTTGTTTGGGCCCGAAATTCGAAATGGGGGGTGCAGGCATGTCCCTGGACCCCCCTGTACAAAATGCAAATAACTTTGGAAGGATGCACTCCACTAACGAAGCACAAACGAACCCGAAATTCGAAATGGGGGGTGCAGGCATGTCCCTGGCACCCCCCTGTACAAAATGCGAATAACTTTGGAAGGGATGAAGCACTAACGACGGGATAAAAACCACTAACGTGCACTAACGAAGCACAAACGAATACAATTTGTTTGTGCCCGAAATTCGAAATGGGGGGTGCAGGCATGTCCCCGGCACCCCCCTGTACGAAATGCGAATAACTTTGGAACGGATAGAGCACTAACGACGAGATAAAAAGCACTAACGTGCACTAACGAAGCACAAACGAATACAATTTGTTTGGGCCCGAAATTCGAAATGGGGGGTGCAGGCATGTCCCCGGCACCCCCCTGTACGAAATGCGAATAACTTTGGAAGGGATGAAGCACTAACGACGGGATAAAAACCACTAACGTGCACTAACGAAGCACAAACGAATACAATTTGTTTGGGCCCGAAATTCGAAATGGGGGGTGCAGGCATGTCCCTGGCACCCCCCTGTACGAAATGTGAATAACTTTGGAAGGGATGAAGCACTAACGACGGGATAAAAAGCACTAACGTGCACTAACGAAGCACAAACGATCGCCCCGGGTTTGGACCAGAAATTCGAAATGGGGGGTGCAGGCATGTCCCTGGCTCCCCCCCTGTACAAAATGCAAATAACTTTGGAAGGGATGAAGCACTAACGACGGGATGAAAAGCACTAACGTGCCCTAACGAAGCACAAACGATCGCCCCGGGTTTGGACTCGAAATTTGCAATGGGGGGTGCCGGGGACATGGACCTCAATAAATTTATTATTTACAATAATGACTGACATACCTACGCGATTATATATTTTATAGATCATAAAATCAGGTTTCAGATTGACCAAATGGTTCAATATTGAAAATAGTAGACTTAAAGCACTAATAAAGGACGTTTCGCTAAAAGTTTAGACGGCAGATCCTTTTCTGCAAAATATGATTTTACGGTGTCCTAATCTGGTTTAAAAATCGAACATTCGTGACTGTAAAACGAAGAATTTTCGAATAGATTAAAAGTGGAATGATAGTTTGTCGAAATATTTCTAGAAAACATCATGATGAGAGTGAAAGGTTAAAAATATGTTCCAAATGAACAATAGTGCAAACGCAGAAATGTTTTTGAGAACATAATTATTCATAGGACCACGCATGGTAAGTTTAAAAGAAAGTAACTTCTTGACAGTATAGATTGTATTTTTTTCATTTCTTTTTTGGAAATGAGATTTAAAAAAATAGAGTGAGGATTAGTGTACATTTTAGGCAAAAAAGTGCCATCAGGTTTTTGAGCATTTATTTTACTTATAATAATTATTTAAGTCATTCGCGATGATATTATATTAGTCAATTTTTTATTTTGAATTAATTTCATTAAGTGATTCATTTGAGATTTTGCGAATATTGTAACTATACCCTAACTTTTGAATTATTACTTTTTTTTATAGGAGTAGGTACATATCTTTCGAGCATTTTATAACTCTAATCAAGACTCAATTTCCACAATAAACTATACATTTATGTTTAAGATTTACGTTAAATAGGCTGCAATTTTAATTTATTAATCATATTTTCGTTATTTCGAATTCAGTTTAACAAGACCTGCCAGTAATCCAATTTTTAAGTCGTTTTTTGCGGCTAGGTAAATAAATTTGTATTGTATATTTAAAAAGTTTTATTATCTAGTCTTTAGTATGATATGGATAATTGTTAATAGCAATATTAGAATATAAACACTAGACCAGGTTTGATTATTTAGAATTTCGTAAGTTTATTTATATCAGTAAAATCTTTTGTTCATTTTTAATTTCACCACAGTTTGATTAAATTTAATTTTTTTAATATTTTTACTTGTAATATTTATTGTAACTTAAATATTAAATAAATAAATAATAAATATAGTACAATAAAGCTTAAAGTTGGTAAATATTTTTATTATTTTTCTTTCATTGTAAACTTAAATTATTTACCAAAAATATGTATAATTGCTCTGTACAATAAAAAAAAAAAATTATAATCGGTAATGTCATTTTGACTTACATATACCATCAAACATTTTGAAGTTCCTTAACATTTCTAAAAAATATATGATCAATACACGAAAAAAGACTCATTATCGACATTATTCCTTATTTGTACAAGATTTAAAACCTCATAAGAGCTCAAAGTGATATTTTGATAATTTACAGAATTTATAATATCTAATAGCTTAGTAAGTTAATTTATGTGACCGCAAAAATATAAGTGCTGTTTTCTAACACCTAATCCCTATTACTAAAGAAATCTTCCAGACTATTTAAAAAATGTGTTACTAATGAGCTCGGTAAACGATAAATGTAGACTTTAACAAGTAGGTAAAGCTTATTCTATTTGAGTTTAAAATGTTTTTTACGTCAATGCAGGATAATAACTATACTATAAAATAAACTATTCCCATGGTTTAAATAAAAGTTTTTACAATCGAAATTTTTTTAAAAACCAGATCTACAAATTGGCTATTTTGAATTTTTCAAAAAAAATGTACATAAGCTTTAAACTGTTCAGTGTTAAAAAAAAAAAATAAAAAAACATTGACTAGAACAGTAGAACACCGATGACCAACCTTTTTCAGGAAAGGGCTATACAAAAATAAAATAAGTATCGGCGGGCCAAGAATCTAAACTTTTTCTTTGTATTAAATGCTTTATTTTATTTTAGGCACATCTCAATATACTGAAAAATTGAATTATTCATTATGTTATATTGCTTGTTGTAAATTTAATTATTAATATTAAGTATAAACACATTGGGGACGACAATTTTTTAAGGCATCGTTACGTTCAGGACGAGTGCCGTTTCTAACACGGTCATAGTTTTTGAGCATTGGAGACGACGCCATTTTTATACATTGCAACGTTGAGGACGCTTGTCGTGTTTAAAACGGGCAATATTTTTGCGTCTAAAGGACGAACACCCGTGTTTTACAAGAAATCGTAGTAAATAATACTTATACAAGTAGTATATATTATTATTATTATAATCAACTCATTACCTTTATAAGTATTATTATTATTAATATTATTATTTACCTTTGTATTATTATTTTTTTAATATTTTATTAATTTTTTACGTAAGATTATTTTTTTATATACGTATTTAATATGTAGGTACTGTCACTGAAAATGTGTGAATTTATTATTTGTTTATGTATAATTATTAAGTAAGAATTTATGTTTATTGATATTTTAATTATTTCAATTTCTTTATACGAAAAATGAATACACACAATTCACGATGTGTTCATTTTTATGATGATACAGTTATAAACATTACATGTGTCGCGTATTTACAGAAAAATGATATTATCAAAAGGAAAAAAATAACACGATTATTATTTTAGTCCTATTCTCCTGGTGGCTAGTTCCTATACGAGTATAGGCACAAATAGTATTGACGTCACATTGTCTATTGATAAGACTGACGGTTCAAAACAAACTGTTATCACGGTTCATTCCATAAGAAATACATAGGCCGAAAATAATGTTTGAAAAAATTTGATTTTTTTGGTGTTTGTATTTTTTTCTTAAAGTTCTAACTTCTAAAAACGTGTTCTTTACAAGTTTATACATATATACCGACCAAAAATATGAAGCTAAACCATTTTTTTGTCAAAACAAACAATTTGTACTATTTTGTACCATACACATTATACACAAATCATTCAGTTAAGTATTAATTATTAAATATTAATAATATCTTATACTATTGCAATATATTGTATACACTATTTTCCCTCCAATTTATGCATTGTATACAGTTTTTATACTTTTTAACTATACCTATTAAAATATATTTATTTGTTGTTTTCCTTTTTGAGCCATCTACTTGTACCTGTTACACCAACATTATATTTTGTTCATCTGTGTGTCAGTTAAGTGTCACTGGTCAGTTTGTTATTTTTTGTTGGACGTGCATCTGCTCTCCTGTCATGTAAAAAGTTTAATAATTTAAAATTAAAATAACATACCTAACTTGTATCAGTTAATTATATAGGTACCCACTACCTATATAATATATTTAACAGAATATAACTATTTAATTTAATTTACCTCACAGATGTAGCCCAAACTTTGCAATCAACATCTTTTGCTGGAAATCTAAAAAATTTGCATGTTTCTCTATTGGAAATGTGAGAACACAACGGAACCCAACATTGAACCATTTTGACACTAAGGTTTAATACAACAACTACCTATTTAACAAATTTAAATTTGAATTAATTATTAACTAACGTGTCTATGGTCAGGTCACTTACCTTGAAAAAACTATTCAAATAGTTAGATAACCACTGACCAGTGACACTTAACTGACACACAGATGATCAAAATATAACGTTGGTGTAACAGGTACAAGTAGATGGCCCAAAAAGAAAAACAACAAATAAATATATTTTAATAGGTATAGTTAAAAAGTATAAAAATTGTATACATTAGCATAAATTGGAGGGAAAATAGTGTATACAATATATTGCAATAGTATAAGATATTATTAATAGTTAATAATTAATACTTAACTGAATGATTTGTGTATAATGTGTATGGTACAAAATACTACAAATTGTTTGTTTTGACAAAAAAATGGTTTAGCTTCATATTTTTGGTCGGTATATATGTATAAACTTGTAAAGAACACGTTTTTAGAAGTTAGAACTTTAAGAAAAAAATACAAACACCAAAAAAATCAAATTTTTTCAAACATTATTTTCGACCTATGTATTTCTTATGGAATGAACCGTGATAGGTAACAGTTTGTTTTGAACCGTCAGTCTTATCAATAGACAATGTGACGTCATACTATTTGTGCCTATTATACTCGTACTTATAAAAAAACACGATAAGATAAAATAATTATCTTGGTCAACTTTTTTTTTTTTTTAACATTGAATTAATATTGTCGTAATAAGCCGTATATTATAGATATCGTGTTATAGATAATCATATTTATTTTTAGAGCTATTTCACACTAGACACTTTGTGGCCGGCCACAAGAATCGCACAAAAGTGTCTCATTGATTCACATCACTAGTGTCTGATTAATAATTATGTATTGTACGTGAAAATCGTACTCACAACTAGTTGTCATCATGGAGGCGGAAGAAGCAATACTATTGTGTTCTCTTATTAAAAAAAAACATAAACCTGTTAAAAGGACTGAAAGGATTTATTGGGTACATCCTATTGTTCAATCCAGAAATGAAAAAGGACATTTTACTTGCTTGTTTACTGATCTACTTAAAAGTGAACAAAAATTTTTCAATTATTTTCGCATGTCCTCCAAGTGTTTTTTTGAACTGCCTTAGTAAATCATTTATTAATTGTTTTTGATTATTTTATATAATCTGTATGGATATGGCGGACTCGTGTGTCTCGTCTGAACATATTCATAATAACAATGTGTAGATCAGTGGTTCTCAACCTTTTTTAGTTCACGGCACACTATTATACATCACAAGTTTTCACGGCACACTCGCGCACTTGACAACCACAACAACTTCGGAAACTTCGCCGAAGTCATTAGTTATCGCCACGCGCCTATACATGTATCCGGTATCGTCTTATCCGCACAATTATTAGCACACAATTGGTCAATTAATATTTTCAATTTATTTCCAAAAAACTGTACAGTTTTAAATACTACGTCGTATTAATTTACACACGTATGATTTTATCTGTTCAGATGGGTTAGGTTAGGTTAATAACATCTCTCGCGGCACACTAATGTGTCGCGGCACACCGGTTGAGAACCACTGGTGTAGATTATCGGTGGCTCAGACACAAACACAGTGTCCGGCTACTAAAGGGGAAGAGACACTTCGAAACGCAGCCGGGACACTGATTCTTATCTGTGTCTCGTGTGAACGCTTCCATAAATATCAATATATTTTTAATCACCCGATTCTTTTCAGACACTGGCCACAAAGTGTCTCGTGTGAAACAGCTCTTAGACCTGTTTTTAGATAAACACTCCGAGAGACTTCGATGAAAAAAAAAACAAGTTCATCGGATTTAATTGATTATAGCGAGTAAAGACGTACGGAAGACATGAGAAAACAGCACGTCCACACAGCAAAAAAATTGGCGGGAAATGTTCGTCAACGTACGTTTAACACACATACCGCGTTTATCGCGGCATTCGTCTCCAACGCATTACCATTGTATAAAATATAAATTCTAACGTCTCGCGTATCTTGATATTATAGCCGTGTCTTCAATGTGAATACATATCTGCAGTGCCGTAGCCAGAATTTTTTTTTTTTTTTTGGGGGGGGGGGGCACTTTATTTTTTTCTCAATTTTGCAACGCTAGAATACCCGACTATCGCCTATTACTTTATGACCCATTTGTTTATAAAATGTTTACTGCATTCCTATTATTTGTGTGACTACCATTATAATATGCTAACAACTATGGTACCCATATATTTAACATAACAAAGTATTATTAGTATTTCATTAATAATATTTTTAAAAATTAAAAAATTAAAAATATAACAAAATAGTAATATTATGTTAAACCATATAATATTGATAGATTAATTTATTAATTAATGTAGCTATATTAAGAACATTATATCAATATTATTACTATGTGTTTTAAACACATTGACTATAATCATAGAACAATAATATACCATGTCACCATTAACTATATACCACTTGGCGCTTGAGCACAAAACATGTTATAATATAATATGATTTAATAATATGATACTTATAATCAAACCATAACCGTGTTCACAACAAAAATGGAATACACTTGTATTTCTTATCTAAAGTCTGTGATTATCTTTACTATTTTACATTTATGAATACAAAATTATAAAATTAATAATTATTATTGTTATTCGTTATCATAGATTTATCTTGAATTATATAAATTTAAAAATTTCTGTGCGATGTACTATGGGTCTATGGCCAACCAAAAATAAAAGAAAGCATTTCGGGGTGGGCACGTGCCCCCAGTGCCCCCCCTGGCTACGGTACTGATACATATAGTCAATATTATTTTTTGTTCATATAAACCATAATATGAATAATGATCACACATTTTCTAATATGTATTTGTCAGTCTTATTAAGCCTGTTTAATAATTGGGAAGTGACATAGAAAATATTATGTAACCATCGTACCTATATATTATTTTGATATATATATAAAAAAAAAAAATATATCGGTTGGTGCGCAATCGTGTTGTGATTTTACCAGGTAAATAGAGATGGGGGCGCAATCGCGTTCCAAATTTGGTGCGCAATCGTGTTGTACCCTTCAAACGCGACTTTCAAAAACTTGTCCGCCTTTGCAACGAGACCACCAATGCGTTGGCCTCCGCAGAACGGCATCGAGATGTTGGTGACTTTGCATATTATCATATTATATTATACGTTTAAAATAAATATTACCTAATAATATTTTATACGGTTATAGTGAAGTCACACGTATGTACCACATATAGGTATAAATAATAATTATATTTTTCGGTTTACGAATAGAAAAAACCATTCCAGAAAAAACTTGATGTGTACGTGGGTATATTTTACGTTTGCAGGTGGTGTTCAAATCCGAATTAGCGGTACATAAAGTTTTTATTAATGCAAAACATAATATTATTTATCACGATTTCCTTGGCGAATGGACTGCTGAGAGCGCCCTGGGGCACAGAGGCGAACGACGGAGACGATTTTGTACATGTTGATGACGGGGTTGACTACTGTGAGTGTGCGGGTAATTGGAAATTCGATTGAACTCTGATCGAAGACTTAGAAATACCAAACGTTCTTTTACCGACTATTTAATAGAGACTGGAGCTGACGCTTAACTTCTCTACATTCGAACGATAGTTACAGAACGTTAAATTTTATTAAAACGTATTGGATAAAAGTTTTTTAAAAAAAATCCTTAAAATAATGATATAATCATTTTATAGTTAGACTATAGCTGATATAATTTGTGTTCAAATGGTCTGCTGAATAATTTAACTTAGCTTGGTGACTTTAAAACTGCACTTGATCCATAATACACAAACTATTTCAATGATATTGACTATGTATTTTTATTCTTTATGTACTCATTATGCAATAGTGTTTTTTAAATTTTTAACTCAAGTCACCGGGCTACGTTGAATTATTTAGTAGACCATTTTAACATAAACTATATCTATATAGTTCAAAGACTTGGCTATAAAATGATATCACCACTTTTGGGGGCCTTTTTTTTTGTATAATTTATACTCAGCGTGTTTTTTACACGGAGTTTGCCGGAGTATATTATTAAGTAATAACTTTTTTTTAAACACTTAGGTACATTTATTATAATATGGTATAGTCACAGTCGTGGGTATACGCGACTAAAAATTAAATTATAATATATGACATCGTGATTGAGAATGAATGTTGCGCAATAGTAGTGGGATTTGAGGCGGATCGGGGGGGGGGAGGGGGTGGACAATATTATATCTCACGATATTTTCGTCGCATACGAAAAGTCGGACTTTAAAGTATACTTGAACGTTTTCGGTTGCAACTTTTAAGGCATCCAACCACTCTGCTCGCGAGTTTCCCCGTTCCCGTCTGCACAATACTTCTGATCCATTGATATACCTATTATAAAATGACAACTTATATTTTCAGCCGTTTGCCCTGTATAGCGGGCCGATGGATTAGCGCAAATTAGCACCGGTCATTCAATGGTATATACGACCAGGGGGTGGATTTAAGGCACTGCGAACTATGTGACCGCATAGGGCGGCAAAATTATGTTGAATATTTATTTTGGTTTTGTGAAATTGGGTACCTACATAATTTTTAAAATTTTACCTATCGCTTCAAAATCTCGAAATTGTTGATTTTGTACTCGTTTATTTTTAACAAAATATTATTTATATTTTCCCAGGAACTCGTCTACGACGACGACGATTGTATTTTATTGTAGCTCATCTTATTGTTTATGAAACGTCTCGTAATATTAAAATAAAATAAAAAAAATAGATGTAATATTGGATGAGTCTACACGTAATATTTATTATAAACGTTCGCTTTATAGAAATCGTTATCGGTACAAGGTTCAATGCGTATAAATATTTCCTATTATTAAATCAGTGGTTAGTTAGACGAAGAGTGGTGTGTTGTCGTATTATTATAAATAATATTATAGTTTAGCTATTTTATGAAGAAAAAGCATTAAGCAAAAAAAAAAACAAAACATATAAATTTTAAAAATCTGTAAAAAGAAAAAAAACAATTCGCCATGACGAAAGTCGAGATGGACAAGTAGAAATATCAGCGAAAGATAATTTTAGAATTAATGCATTTTGTGTTATACTTGATAGATTAGCTACTGAATTGAGTAATAGACGAAAAGCAACATTCTGCAAACCGTTTGATTTCTTAACTAAACTTCATGAATTGGAAAACTCTGAAATAATGGTTAAAGCAAATGAGTTATGTTGCATTTACAAATCAGACTTAGAAAAAAATGAATTTATTAATGAACTACTACATTTTCGTTCTCATCAAATTACAAGTTTTAATCAAAAGAAAATTACACCATTATTACTATTGCTTGTAATTTACGAACGTAATATGAAGGATCTATATCCAAATATTGAAATTGCCCTTCGAATATTAACTGTCCCAACACCAGCTACCTACTAATTGTATTGCCTAACGTTCGTTTTCGGTGTTAAAAAGAATGCAAAATGATTTGCGATCAACTATATGTCACAAAGAAGATTAAGTTCCTTGGCCATATTAACTATAGAAAGTGATTTAACGTCATCATTAGAGTATGAAGACATTATTGATGACTTCTCAAGAATTAAATCTAGAAAAAAACCTATGGAAACTGCAAAAACTAACTATGAATTAAAAATTAAAATATTAAAATTAAATAAAATGTATTAAATTAATTAAAATAATTAATTTTTTTATGATATTAATTAAATTATCTTATAAACGTTGTTACTTTGAAAAAATAAACAGAAAATTTTATATTTGAATTTTTTTTTTAGTTTACTTAAATGAAAAAATAATTGCATATCAGGTATTGAAAAATAAATTTATTTGAGGATATTTTATTAAATAGAAGTTTAAAAGTTTTTTTTTGGATATATGGGCGGCAAATTTAATTTGGCATAGGGTTGGAAAATTGTTAAATCCACCCCTGGGTAAGATTCTATACTGGCTCCTGTTAATATACGTCGGTATGGCTTAGCTTCGTGGCACTACCGTCGCGCTGTATAAACGAGATGTCAATAATAATAATAATAGGTAGATGGGTTACCTACAGTAACCATAAATTTTAAAATTTTAAATCGATCACCCACCCCATTACTATTCTCTAGTTACCGTCTCGTCGGTACTACGCGTTAGCTGGCAGAAGGTTTGAACTTCTCTTCTGAGACGTCTTATTACGATGGTATTATATTGATTCGCCTGAACTATCGGCACAAACTGACTTCAAAGTTCCAACTTTTAATACGTACCGCATGTACTTGTTTTCTTCGCCTACATATTATGCAAGACCAATTATACAAAAAATCAATCGTTGCTAGGGACCGGATTTATGTGCAAATGCATATTATATATTGTATTGGAATAAGCTTTTTAGAAGTCTGATGAGAATCGTCTCCGGTTTAGATCATTCTTATTAGAGTAACACTGATTGTATTTTGCAGATTTTTCATAATATTTCAACGTTTTAACCTATCGAATGCATATTTGTATAGTTTTATGGTGTATATTATTATTTATAACATATATTTATTTGTTTTGCGTCGCTTTTTCACGTTCGCAGTCACAAATAGTATCGATAAGATTACGACCGTTGTCTTTATTGCCAAAGATGAGGTGCAGACATATTCGTATGCGACGTATACCTAATATAATATATATAATTAATATAGATAAACCATAGGCGTGCGCACGGGGGGTTCCGGGTGTGCCTGGGCACCCCCAGACATTTAATTGGGGCCCTAAAATACTTAAGTCCTATAGCATATATATGACCTGTATTTTAACTGATGTTACTAAAATATATCTTTTCTAAATTACGTGATAAAAATAGATTATGTTTCGGGATAAGAAAAATAAGAAAATATTTTAAAATATTGTGAATATATTATTTGAAAATATTGTAAAAAGTAAATTAAGAAGTACCATAATGACCCAAGACCGTTAGGAATCGTTAGTTTTAATTTTTTTGGAACAAGAAGTGTCCTCCAATTTTGATGTAGATTTAGTTATTAATGAGTTTAATAATTAAAGTAATAGGCGTATGTAGTATGTTATTATAAATCTATAACTGTTGCATTACAATGTTAAATAAAACATGTAAGTAATGTTTATTATAAAATATATGATAATATAATTTAATAAAATATGTATTATGTACATGTCTTGTTAGGAGATGAGGGCTCAGATTAAAAAAAGAGCCTAAAAATATTATACCTAGGAACCCCTCGAAATGCAGGTCTGCGCACGCCTATGAGATAAATTCGTTGTTCGTATGGGTAACAGAGTTAAATTTTTAGAATCATATTTTGAGGATTTTTTTTGCATATAAATCCGGTCCCTGACCATTGAACGAAGAGTACAGTGAATAAGAATCCATCAATTCTTTTACTCTAATTATTTTGTACGCGTATTGTGTATTATATTTTGTATGTATTTACCAACTTGTATTGATTTGGGTATATCTCGCGTCGTAATAATAAAACAAAAATGAAACAGAATAAATTACTAATATGACACATCACGCTCGAGGCCAGAAATCAAAATTTACTATATGTATAATATACATTAAGATAGATAAATGGCAGAGAGGAAGAAATTGCTGTCGTCGAACCTTTCATACGTTGTGCCCAAGCTGAAAATTATAATCATGAACTTCGAAGACACGTCCAACAACAGTCGGGAGTTTCTGACGACATTTTTTCTGCACTTAATATTTTAGGTAGTTTTATTGAAAATACTTTTAAGTTCTAATACTGAACAAATACAAACAAAAATTACAGATTTTCTACTTTCATAGAAAATAATGTATACTGCTTACACCTCCCCCCCCCCCCAAATGACGAATACTAATAATATGTATACTATACACGTTATACATTAAAAACACACATTTTTCCAAATAGTTAAACATTTTTATTTCAAATTTTCATATTATATGTTTTAAATTCCCTCGGTAACTCGAAGTTTTGAATTTTTTTTTTTTTTTGGTCCCTTGCGACTTCGAGATACCGAGGTTTCACTGTAAATTAGTACATATAATATAATAATAATTACAAATCACCTCTCAATCGCTCATCGACATCTAATGACAAACGATAATCTAACGACCCAAATGCTACGCATGCACCTGAGGCTTTCTAACGACAGTCAAGCTCGTCCTCGTCGAATGTCAAATCACCAGATAGATCGGGAGGGAATCCTAAGCTCTACAAAATCATATGAAATTCTTACTGTGGACCCTATTCTTAATTCAATTGAGTTCCCAATCAAATCTAATATGTACGACGAAATATGAACCTCAGCATGAACATATGCATAGTAATATATATATTTATCAAATGTGAAAATGTTGTAAGTTGTAAGTTATACGGTCAGATCGACGGCCACAGTTTCCGAGGTTTTATTATTTACAATAAAAATTAAATACTATATTATAGGTATGCGGCGGCGTAGTGCTTACCGGAGGTGGAAATGTTAACGACAATGATTAACTCGAGATCGATAAGTGAACGTTCAACAGGTCGTTAATTCAACTCGATAAGAATACCTGTGGAAAATAATATTAACTTGACTCGGTTTAAAAAAAAAAATGTAATCTGCTTTTAGTAAACGTGGATCACGTCGTAATAATGAGTGACTGCGCATTCTTTCTGATTTCCTAAATTAGAACGAACAGTTTTATTGGACTTTAATCATAATGCACACTGTACAGTGTACCTGCATACAAAATATGTTAAACTTTAAATGATAACTACCTATACGCAATATATCAATTAAAAAATTTGACAAATATTAATTTTCTCTGCGAGAGAACTATACTGTCGTGTTTGATTATAAAATTTAACTGGGCAACAATGATTAATACACTGTTTACTTCGAACAGTCGAGACCGTAATAAATTGATAATATAATGGATAGGAATGTATTATTTTTATTTTCAAACGGTCCAAAAATATAATACCGTACACAATATTACACGTCATACGATATACCTACCTGTTAACTACAGATATAATATTATATTGACATTAACCAAGTACCTAATGACAATCAGCAATATTAAATTGTATAAAATCGATATTATTACGAACCACTAAAGTCAATAATGTCAATATTCTTTATTGTTTTAATGTAAACTTATCAAAATAAAACTTTTTTTGTCAAATAAAATACCTTTGCTTTTACAAAAATGTTATTGTAAGAAAATCGTATGATATATTTACATAAATTATCAATTGATTCTAAAAACTTATTTTTTTATGCATGTTAATTGTAACCCTTTCACTACCAAATTATTTTAAATAAAAATGTTTACTTTTTGACGATTTAATTTTTACTTTCTTGATTTTCAATCAAGTAAGTATGGTAATTTGGTAATTGGTAAAGCCTGAATGTTTAAAATTTCAAGAATTCGTGCTCAGTGGGAAAATGGTAAAAATGTAACTTAGTAGTAATGACTAATGAGTGATATTTAAATTTTGTAATTTCGATACAAAAATCTGCTCTTGAAATATATTTAAGTTAGGTAGTTAGTACTGGTTACAATTTAGTTAAATTAAATTACCATAAACTTTTTAAGAAAGTTATTTCGTTACAGTAGGTATAACTATTAAATTAAGTCCATCTCCAACACTGACTATTAACAAACTATTTTACAGTGGACCTACGAGAATTAACTATTTTTAAGTAATTTAATTACCTTAAAAAATTGTTACCTATTGAGTTGTTCTTAATTTATTTTTTTATTTGGTCGAGTTACATTAAGTACTTTTGTGTACTAAAATTAACACCACTACATAATAACTAAAATTAATTTTTAATATTTCTATTTCCAAAAATATTATCTAGATTAATATTATTATTTCTTTAAAACAGAGGCAATAACAACCAACAATATGAAATTCTATAAAAACTTTTCTTAAGAACCAAAGAAATCAATAATACCTATTGTAAGACACACTATTCATTATTGTAGATAACAACTTTAGAAAACAAATTTATTTTCAAAATATTACAACTTATTAAAAATAAAACAATTTTTCTCGTCAAATAATTGGTGTCGGAAGAAAGTAACCGACCGTAAGAAAATCGTACCAAATATAATATTATACATGATAAATGTACACAAATTATTATACTGTCAATTGGTATTTAGGAAAAAAAATTAAGTTACTAGTAATTTAGTGATTATTTAAATAATTCAATGACGAAAAATGCCTAAATTACGCATAAACTATAATATGAGGTATACTTAAAAAGTAAATTCGTCACAGTGACATTTAGCTTAAGTTCAGCTACTGCGCAACGCTGATTTATTTTAGCGTTTTGTTTGAAAAATGTAAAAACATTAGGTGCAGAACTAATCATAAGTATTGCAGCTGCAGATGATTTATACGTTTTTATATTTACTGCAGTGTATTGCACTTCGTCACAAGCAGTTCAATTCAGTGCTGCAATGTGTAAAACGTGCAAACACATTATATAATATAATAATATATAGAGTGTATTATGTTTATTTTATTTATTAATTATTTTAGTGTGTATAACGGATTTCAATTTTGTTTTCGTTTTCATAAAATAAAAATAAAAAATATCTGGTAAGTTCAATTAATATTATCGTATTGCATTGATGGAAAACAACGAGTTCGTATTGTGTGAACTTGACACGGACGAGTTCAGTTTTCATGAATTTACTTGAAAGTGAACTATTGAATATTCAGAGTTCTTATTTACTATGAACTTGGACGTTTTTTGTTCGTTCATTGACAAATTAATTTTCATAGACCATATAGTTATCGTTTTGAAGAAATAAGCGACGATAGACAATAGTTATATATTTTATGACGTTTAATAAGTTTTGGAGGAGAAACTAGAGAAACTTTAAATTTCTGAGCGGAGACGGTATGTCAGTCTAGGATATTTTAAATTATATTGATATTGTTATTATACGGTAGTTGGTAAGTTGAATTAATATTATTTATAATATTATTTAACTATTAACATTATTAAATAATTTTGACAAAATTCAAACTTTAAATGCTTATAAAAAAAATGTGTGCCTATGTATTTTTAATATTTTTCAATTGCTACTGTAACAATATATCAGGAGCCTTGTATTACATTTTCATGATTTTTGGCACAAAAAATAAAAATTTATTGGTATTTATATAAAAAAAAAACTAAAAAAATTGAAATTTAAAATGGTCCGTAAAAAGCTCAAAAAGAATCAAAAAATTTTCAATATTGTATGGTGTATAAAAAATGCTAATATAAACAATCGGTGAAATTTTTAAGTACCTACATTTATTCATTTTTAAATTACAGCAAAATAAGATAATCGCTACATGAGAAATCGAGTGAATATCCAATGTTGTAAAATTATGAACTTGAAACGCTCATAAAAATTTAATTTGAGCGCCCAAAAAATCAATGTCAAAGGATTCATCAGAGTATTACGGCTGAAACAGTCATCATCATGATTTTCGACTGCGAAGATGTTTCGTCGATTAGGAACAGCCTCACAAGTTGTCGCCAAAGTAAACAATCCCAAATCTCTATATACTTGGGTATATTAATAATGTCTTTAATCATAATTAATTATTTTTAACTAAAATTATATAAATGACTACACATTTCAAAATCGCAAAAAAAGTTTTTAATTATAAAGAAGTTGTATTAAATTTACTGGAAAAAAAATGTATTATTCGGAGCGTTTGATCAGAAAATGTGTACCCGCTACTAGATTGATTATAAATTATAATATTATGTTAAAAAAAATTAAATAATTTTTTCTCCTACTGAAATTAAAATATAAATTAATTAATTGGTGGACGAAAAATAATATAGAACGCATAAACGACGAGACGGTTAATCGCGCTGATAAAAACTTTATATAAATGCACATTATGAAATCTATTGATAAAATCGCAAACGAACGCAAAATTACAAATACCCATCTATTCAAAATTGCGATGATTTTTAAATTACGTTTTGAGGACACGTACCAGCATTATTATCACTGATATATTTGAAAAATGACCCGACCGATCTTAAACAAAAATCCGCGCAGAACTCTTTCAAGTTATCCCTGGGTTTTTTCCACGTCAACAATTGCGTATAATGTGGTGTTTCCCGAGAAGTCCAATTCGTTGATGCGGAACAGGGTTGTTTAACATGTGCGGCGTTCATAATTCGGGTGAAATCGACGAGGTCACGATGAAAAGTTCATTTTTTCGATTCGACCAAATCCGTAACCGATAAGTACGCCAAGCACTTAGCAGTATTCACTAAATTGGACTTGTATATGTAGAGGTGCTCTTGAAACAATTTTTCAAGAGAGTAAAACAAATGCTAGAAGAACTTTGTATGTAATATAGCTTTCGACAATTTATTTATGATCACCATTGAGTGGATTACATCATACTATATACATTGTACACTTTGGGATATTTATGAGCGGTTCGCGTCTCACGCCCGAAAACTCGGTTTTTTTTTCTTTGAAACCCACAGCAACATATAGAGTTGTATCCGGTCGTTTGGTTTGAAGCGAAAACGTTGCCGTTTCAATACTTGGAAGACTTCAATTTAATTAAAGCTTTAATCGTCGATGCATGCGTAAGAGAAAAGGTTTTAAAGTGTAATTATTTTGATATCGATTATTAGTCTGTTTTGAAAAAATTGATTCTCGTGAACCACCGACATCACGCGCCAACACCGGATACCGCGGTAACCCGCCCAAAATGAGTTCTTTCAATATGCGCTATTCGTTGGTTGGAAACAGATCAAGTAAAAGGCGACGTCGTCGATACCTTTGAACGATGTTTACCGTGGATATCCGAAAGTTTATGATGATATATTGACGATATGCGCATAAGGATTCCGAAGTTGTAGGCACACGCGGCGGAGTGGGAAGTACCTATATCAGAAGTGAAAAAAAAACCGTCTCTCGTGCAGGAGACGATCAAATCCGACGACACTGAAGAAGAGGACGACGACTTTAACAACGACGGTAATATTATGAAATGATAATGACGACGATGAGAGTGGTATGAGTATAACCGTAGCGAGCTGTTGTACGACGACGACGATGGATGTTAAACTGAATTTCTGACGACGGAAAAACTCTTTTCGTCTGAGGATTGAGATTTAAATCTGGCGCCGAACGACACATACCCCGTGACCTGTGTTGAAAACGGAATTAAAAACGATTTTGACGTGTCGATTTGTTTCCCAAAAGGTCCACGTCGTATCGACATCGACTTCGGATCGTACGACGATGACGCCTGTACGAGTTTTGGCGGTGGTTTTGGCCGAGTCGTGGGCGGATCAAACAAAAAAATAAAATAATAATCACACCACTTTAGGGTTGAAAGAAACGTATACGTTAGCTTTGTGCTATATATAATATTGTTTGAGCTGCTTTGTACGGTGAAAACGAATTGGTAAAAATCGATCGCGGACATATACTTACTTTGTGCGGTGAAAACAAATTAATATAAAAATAATCGATCGCGGACATAATATTACTTTGTACGATATAATATTATATAAATAAACCGGGAAATATATAGCCGGGAGATGAGATATGGCAAACGGACGCTTTGTACTATATATCTGTTGTTTGGTGAAAACGATACAATTATCGATGGCGTTTGGAATATTCAATCTAACAGTTCAACAGTCTCGTAAAGTATTCGAATACAAGTATTTGTTTAAAATACTTTTTGAACTATTTTTTACGTATTCTGAATACTATTAAAAGTATTTTTAACAAAATGTAAATACTTATATTTAGATACCATAAAGTTCGTTTTATTAATTATTTTTCACAACAATTTGGCATCAATAAAAATGATATTGAAAAAACAATTGATTTTAATATTATATTTGAAAAAATAATATTATTCAAAAGAATTCAACATTTTGTAAAAATCAACACATTTCGATCATTTTTTTAAAAATATTATTTTGCTTGATTCTACACTGTTAGTTATTATTTCAATAATTGTTAAAACCTATGATAAGTAGCAAACTACTGGTTAGTAACATAATATAATAAATATTATACAGAATAAACTTAAAAAAAAAATACTTATATTTGTATTCGAATACTTTGTGAGTATTCGTAAAATGCATTTTTACAATAGTATTTCAAAAGTATTTTTAACACTATATTTTATTAGATAACTTACTAGTATTAGTATCTTAATACTTTTTCAAAAGTATTTTTTACAAGACTGCAGTTCAACGGTTATATTATATTATAAGAACCCGTGGCGAATGTAGGTCGTGTGCGTTGTAAATCATAATATTCAAAACCACAAAATATTACCTGTAACAAACGATGCCGTGGTGTGTTGTATTTCGAGCGTCTGTTCGTCGCGTACGCCAATGAGATCCAGAACAGTTTAAGAAGTATTTAAGAAGTGAAAGAAAGACAAAAAAAAATAGATCGTTACACAGGTATCTGAGGCTCGGTTATTGTCTTATTCCACCGGTAAATTAACAACAGAGCCGCATTATACCGCCCATCATGACTTCGCATCGCGATATATGTTTCGGAATACTCATAAAATATCATCGTCGCACTTTTATGGAAAAATATTGAAATATACGAATGAATATTTCGAAGAGTTATGTGAGACGAATTATTATTCTCGGGAGCCGAATAAAAAAAAACGTTTACCTGAAAAAATGTTGAGAGAGATGTCGACCGTTTGAGATCAGTTTGCGTTCTATATAATAATATACTATATTATGTGTGTGTGTGTATAACATATATATTATATATATATGAGTACTGCTAAAGGTCAAATATGTATTTTTTTCACAATGTATTTATTTTTGCTGTTTTGATGTATATATTTATATTCTGAGCGGAGCGATGAATGTATTGATTTTACAATGATGTGTGTATTTTTATTTTTTTATTTTTTTATTTTTTTTTTTCTGTGTGTCTGTGTACAAAGATAAGTAGTCGAAATAACGCTTCGATTTTCTTCAACAGTATCTCTCGTTTGATGGGAAAGTGAATGTACCTAGTTGATGCGTTCGGGAGGTCGTTTTTTAAAATTCCCAATAGTTTTCAAAAGCGCAGGGAAAAACAAAAGAAAAATTAAGGAAGAAATGGAATTTTTACGAAAAATAGGCTTTTAGTAAAATCGATTTTGGATTTTTGTACAACTCTAAAACAAATGACCGCAGATACAGGAAATTTTCACTGGTAAACAACCATATTATCATTTTCTACAGAGAATAAAATTTCAAAAATAGTTTGAATTGTTTTGAATTATTTAGGGGTATACTCAGTTTCCTATTTTTTACAATGATTTTTGAAAAATATTAAAATCTATAGTCACAATTTTTTTTATGAGCATTTAAAGTTCAAATTTTAGCAAAATACGTAAAAATCACGAAAATGTGCACATTATTTTCAGTTAGAAATTCCTAAAAATTTTTCCTTTTAAATCTAAGATTTAAAAATTTAATTCAAGATTCTTCATAAGTTTTCCCACCTTTTTCAAAAAATAAATGTCTACCTCAAAGTCAAATTAATTTTTATAAGTGTTTGAAGTTCAAATTTTTACAACATTGGAAATTCACTCGTTTTCTCATGTACCTAGCGATTTTCTTATTTATTAATGAACAACTGAAGATAATTGAAATTTATATCATATGTTTATTTTATCAATTCCTATACTTGATAAAATATTTTTTTCCGTTTTGAGCTATTTAGGGACATATTCTTTTTACAGTTTTATTTAGTTTTTTTTTCTATAAATGCCAATAAAATTGTATTCGTTGGATCAAAAAGCTTGAAAATTTAATACAAGGCTCCTAATATATTGTTACAATAGTAGTTGAAAAATACTAAAAATATATAGGCACAATTTTTTTTATATGCATTCAAATTTCGATTTTTTACAACATTTATCAAATTTGAAATTTGAAAATATTTTTGTAATTAAAAATTGATAACATTTTCAACTTTTATAGCTATAAGGATTGAACATTTAAAACAAGGTTCCACGTAAGTAGGTTATTCTGTAATTAAAAACTCTCAAAAATATAAATACACAGTTTTTTTTTTTTGTAGCTATTCTATGATCAGATTTGGACAAAAATTACATATCAAATAACCAAGATTAACGATTTTAGTTACTTTTTTGTAATTTCATAATATTAATTCAAGTTACCGGCTACCGTATTAATATAATGAAATAACAATACAAATATAAAATAAAATATCCACACTGACGAACCGTCTCAGCTCAGAATCGTTTTTCGTGTACGATGATATCATATCATTGAATTCAAATTTAATACCATCCATTATACAGTGACCCACTTGTAACCTACTGTACAACAGAGCGACATCCACTTACCCGCCTTTTTTTTCTTTACATGATAAATTTAATTTTAATGGTTTTGAAATTATTTTGTAATATTGATATTACAAAATTTAAACATTAAATTATTGTTGTATTTGTATCATAACACCGTTCTACAATATTATTGTATATCGGTCGAATACCGTTGTGTTATTTGTACCTATATATTACTTTGAATTTTTGTATTTGTTGTACCCGGTTTTTTTATTTCTCGTGTGCTGTATTCATAAAAATACCAATATTTTACATTATTATGTTATTCGCTTAGCATGAAATTATCTACGACATGTGCATGTACACGTACCTATTAAGAGTGTGTGTGTGTGAACGTACAATTAATCTGATAACAAATATGGTGACACGATTTCTGGTAGGTTAATTACAAGTTGCGGTACACTAAACAATTTCAATAATGACTACATGTATGGTACAGAGTACAGAAAAAATCAATTCAAGTTGATTGACAGAGCAAACATTTTTTTATCGACATTGATTAAACAAAAACTAATAATAACTATCTAAATGTTGATATGGCTATAAATAGCTCAACATTATGAGACAAAATATTTTTAAAATTATATGGCACATAGAAATTACTAATATAAACATTCAGTGAAAAATGCATGTATCTACGGTATATTTTTGAAGAGGTACACCAATGATCAACATTTATTTTTCGAAAGCCGTTTTTGCGTAATAATTCATATTTTTCATAATTTTGTTTTATTGAAACTATATCACAAGCTTTGTTGTATAAAATTACTCGAAAATTTAACCTCCCGAATGCACATACGACATTCACTTTCCCATCGGAAAAGATACTGAAATTGAAAATCTAAGCATTATTTCGACTACTTTCGTTTATACAGACAAAAAAAAAAAACCACACATTATTTTAAAATCAATACATTCATCGCTCCGCTCAGAATCTAAAATTGTAAACAAATATACACAATTGAAGGCACAACATAAAATATAAATATGTGTGTATAGTATAAAAATAAATTTCGATACAATATAAGAAAGTAGTATCATTAACAATGACAAAAATAATAACAAAATAATAATAATAATACATATAGTATAGTATATTAATAGATAATGATAATATATAGTAACATAGTAGAATTAAATTAAATCACAAATTTGTCACAAACATCGTTAATGTTACAATAAAATAGGTCAAGAATCAAAATTGGCAGAATTACCTAATGATATTATAAGCATGTTTTTTAAGAAAATAAATTACCGTATCTGGTGTTTTACTGGTCGATTTTTAAAATTAAATATCTCTAATAAAGAGCTACGGCTATTATATTATTATTGAGTAGTTTGAATAAACAATTTAAATTTATATATTTTCAACGGTTTTTTAAGGAAGCCATATCGAAAATTCATAGAACGCACTATCATAACCAGTGTGAGGCTGTCATTCTACTTAGACATATCTCAGGTTTTGTCGGTTTTGAGTAGAGTTATGGAATTTTGAGACCAGATGAGTGTAGCACACGCCTACTATAATTATTGGAATCAAACTGAAGAGAAATGTATACATTTTAATGCAATCGGGTTGTTAAATAATTGAGGCGATGCTATAATTTTTTTTAAACTGGTTGCTATCGGTTACAACTTACAAGTTATAACAGCTAGCAATAGGAGAAATTAGTAGATACTTGTTGCCATTGGTTTTTAGGGCAGATGAGGTAAAAGCATGCATCAAATCTTCGCGTTTATGGTTTCGAATAAATAAATTATATTTTATAACAAATATAAGAGTTGAATGCGTACGTTTGTAGCTCGTATACACCATACAGGTAGGTGCTCAAAAACTACTCAACAGATTTTTTGAAAATTTCAAAACTAACTGAGCTACACAAAAACCTAGATACACGAAGGTATGTAGCGCTATATTTTATATTTAATTTTTTTACGGACGAAGTAGGGTTGTACGGCTAAAATGGATTTTGGTTCATCCGAAGTCAATATAGGCTCAATATTTGGCTTAGAGGGTTTATATCTGATATTTTAACTCCCAAACTGCCCTCCTAAGCCAAAAGGCAGTAAACAACAGTGTAGTAGTTTTGAGAAAAATGACTTTTTCAGAATCATCTTTTCGTTTTTATCATATTATCAAAATAAAATAATAAAATAATGATTCTTAAATAACTTTTTCTGTAGAATCCAATAACACTCTAAGATACCTCTTAACACCTTAAAACGCGTATACGTACTTTTAGCTTAGTGTCGTGTCAGACATTAATATTATTATTTACGGAGGGAAAATGCAGAATGAGCACAATCATGATAATAATATACCATGGTCGATGAACTACAAACTACAGTCACATATAATTAATAACAACCAGAATGTTAACAGCACGGTCTTCTAAGACCGTGGTTAACATTATGTTTATAAATTATTACAATTTATAACAATATGATATTGTGTGATGTGGCTAGAACATTATCATAAATACAAAAAACGAAAATACCGTATTTGAGCCAATACCGAGCAAAATTACCGCATACCGTGGTAAGTTACTGCCTTTTTGCTTAGCACGTGTTTGATACTGCTTTTTTGCTTAGCGTCATTCTCATAATATTTGTAAATACGTATATAAGTTTAATCACGTTTATTATGAAATCTATTGCATTTACGGTGTTTTCGATAAGGAATCAAAAAAATGCACCTTGAAATAACTTTGATATAATAAACTCATTTTTCAAATTTTGTCGCTTACTTCCTTTTGGCTTAGGAGGACAGCATATTTATTGTCTCCGTCTTACAAGACGTGCGTAACATAGCAAAACTACGCTCGGCACGTTTAGCTATTAATTAGTCTACAAATTTGAGTAAATAGACGCATTACGAAACTTGATCATTATCTGTGTCGGTGGTTTTTCGCGATAATTCAGTTTTTAAGTGATTTATGATCATTTTTTATTTACGCTAAATTATGTACGCATGACTTGCTAAAAAATTTAACTTTCGTAATAACCACCACACAAACACAGACAATGTTCCAACCGTCAAGTTTTATGATAGGTCGATTGACTCTAATTTTTTTAACTAACGGAGCTATAACCGATCTGCTTTTCGTAAATTTTCTACGTCACGAACTTGTGAGACGGATTATATTTGTATAAAATATCCGCGTGTCTTCCTCTTAACTCCGTGACGATTTTCGCAAACAGATGGAATGGAAAGTAAGTGTTGCGATGCGAGCACACACGAATCAAAAGCATAACGATGACAATTAATAACTGGTCCTTGCACGGCTAACAATAATAAGAAACACCCGTGTCGAGCAAGTGAACTCAAATTGGCTGTTCGATGAGACCTCGAATAAACACTATATACATAGAGACGAAAAAATATAACAGTAACGCTTTTACTATTGGGGCAAAAAGAGTAAAATATTAATTCGGCACACGCCGGTGTTCAGGTAACGATGAAAGGTATGGGATAATCATATAATATTATACTCGCTGCAGGCGATAAGCGCCAAACAAAATATAATAACGAAATAGATATTACCTGCAAGCTAGGCTTGGAATCGAAATGAAAAATTGTCAATTCAAATTAAATAACAATTTTGATTTTAATTAAATAAAAAATATTTGGTACGCAGAATGTGCACGGAATAATAATATTATTATACTCGCTGGCGATTAGCACAAAATATAATAACGAAATAGATATTACCTGCAAACTAGGCTTGGAATCGAAATGAAAAATTATCAATTTAAATTAAAGAACGATTTTAAATGTGATTGAATAAAAAATATTTGGTATACAGAATGTGCACGAAATAATAATATTATTATCCCAGGACAATTCGGGTTCGAGGGGCCAGTTAGGTGCGTTCTTGTGCCGGGGTCGTTATGATTTGTCCTGGGAGTCCATATCGTGCTCCAGAGGGCTTCTGGACTTCGGAAGTGGTCTTGGTGGTTACGTTCTCAGTCCGAGTTGAAGTCGGCTAGTTTTTCAGCTTGTCGCGGCCACTACGCGGATAAGAGAAAATATCATATTTTTAAAGTCGCGTGATTTAAATCGTCTTCGTCAAGCGTCCGCGTGTGCAAGCGGACAAGTTCATGATTTACAGCGCTTAAAATACATCAATACATACTATACATGAGTTTATATGGGGCTCAGAGAGCTACCTTAAGAATATCGAGAAACAGGGCTTGTCATAAATGCATTTATGACCTAAATACGGAACCCTTTCACGAGAGAACTATCAGAGATTGATCCCGCGGATTTGTTCAGAAGATAAATCTGTGAATCGTTTCATTAATATACAGTCATCTGTGGGAATTAACGTATAATATGTAACTTTTTACCTGCTACTATATTTCGTGTATGGACTTTTAGGTACTATTCCTCATTAATATTTATAGTTGTTGTTGAGTTCGAATATAAAATATAGGTACTCGGTGTTATAGTATAGGTATAGTGCGTGTGCGTGTGTGAAGTAACATTATGATATTAAACCCGCCTTTATCGTGTATTGTTTCAATCCAAGCTTTTGTCGTATGTATAGGTAGGTATTATTCTTCTTCTCCCGTCTAACGAAATGACGTGAAAATTATATAATATTTATATAGGTACATCGATATACTCGAATAGAAATTCTAAAAACAAAACACAACTGCTCTTAAATTTATTTGCGATTTCCGAGAAACGTCTGATAGATGGCATTAATTATTTCTTTATTTTTCACTATTTCAGTAGGTCCCCCCCCCCTATTTACCTACCATTTTTTAGCAGTCACGTTTGGTAATGTATAATTCAATGTTTTCATTCGTTCGACCTCTCCCGGCTAGGCGGAAAATCTAAAACTACGGCACTGCAGAGGTAGCGACATTATTTATTTAGCTCCCCGTGTTCGTTTTTTTTTCCAATAAAATTAGGCTATTTTTGCCAACGATAATAATACGTATTACATTATATCAATACGAAATTATGTGGGATGAGAATTGAAAATTGAAATAAAAACCAGTGGAAAATAGGTTCCGAGCGCGGATGCTCTATCCGGTTGTTTTTAAGGTTAACCTATATGAGAAAGTCAAATCCTTTACCCCCCTTGGGCGGCTTCAGAACTCTGCGAGAGGGTATTTTGACACTTATTGAGCTATTTGTAGCCATGAGAAATTTTTGATTTTTGTAAGTTTTTTTTAAATTGTTGTCGAACTTTTTTAGTAAAAAAGCTTGGAAATTTAATGAAACGGTCCTCATAAGTTGCTTTAATAGCAATTCAAAAATATTAAAAATTTCCATAGACACAACTATTTTTTATATACATCTAAAGTTCGAACTCTGACAAAATTCATTCAAATCCCGACAATTTGCAAATTATTTTTTATTTATAAATTAAAAAAAATTAATAATTTCATATCTGACATTAGAAATATTCATAGAAGATTCCCAACAAATTTTTCTACTTTTATCAAAAAATAATAAATAAATAAAATAAAAATTTGATATTTGGTGGTTTTCAATTATCAAATTTGTTATATTCTATGCATGTATACTAGGATGACACACCGTCTCCGTTAAGAATCGTTTTTCGAATGCAATGATTTACCAATAAATTAAAACACAACACATCCATTACAATGACATTCTCGACAACTACTGTTCAGCTGTTCAGCATACCAGTGCCCACTTGTCTACCTTTTTTTAATTTTTTTTTCTATACATATAATTTATGGACTCGATAGTTTTATTTTTAACACTCAAAATTAAAAACTTGGTAACGCTTTGCAGTTAATTAGGTGTCACTGTAATAGATGTTTTGAAATTTGAGTTAAATAATCATTGCATGTATACAAAAAACGATTTTTAGGGAAGATATAATAATATACTAAGTTGATGTTCTAAAAAAACTATACAAATATATGACATAAAAAACGCAATAAATATTATAAATAATTATATAATCTAAAAACGTTCATAAAACTGTTAAACTTAATAAATTATTTATTGTTTTTAAAATTAAAAATTAAATTTTATAAACATGTATTATGTACCTATATGTGGTTTTAATTCAAATTTATAGATATTAAAATTAACAAAGTTTTGGTTCATTTTTCGATGCTAAGTAATAATTGTATGGTGTTATTGTGATTGAAGTAATTTATTTTGCTATTGGACATTATAATATTATATAGTACTGAATGATGTTATGCTCACACGTCATTATAAAAAACAAACTAAAATTTAACAGGATAATAAATAACGGGACAGTTCGTAGAAATCGGCCATCCCCGATAAAACCATTGACACCGACAAAAAGGTACGATCTTACACGATCGCAGATTAAGAAATCGGCATGTACCTATACTTGCAACCGTAGAGCTTAGGGCCTGCGGCTTTCTTATGTGCCGCCGGAGAAAACGAATGGTCGAAAAAGGTCTTTGCCGCTGAAGAGTAGAAATCTAGTTCCGGGATGCAAAAAAATCTTGGTTAAAAACCGCCTATACCGCTCTCTGGTCAGCATATCCATATCGCAGCCTTGTAAAGTACTTGAGTAAAAGTATTTGAGTAAAGGTATATATTCAAATACTTTTTAAGTACTCAAATACGTGTCCTAAATGCATTTGGAAAAAGTACTCGGGCACAGTATTTGAATACTTTTTTGAAAATATATGTATTTAAGATCAAATACTATTTTTAAATACTTTTTTCGTCATACTTTATGTGCAGGGACGCCAAATTTAAATAAAATGTATAAAACAATTTATTAATAGATCGTTCATCGTTGTGTATTCGTATACTGTAACATTTTTAGAGGCCTAAGTTATGGTATTTAATGGTACATACACCAAAGACCAAAACATGCTGCATCCTTATTCTAATGATTAAACTTATCTATAAGGACATAATAGGTCAAAGTAAAACGAATTAAAAAAAATAAAGAAAGAGTATTTGAAAGTATCTATAAATACTTTTTAAAATTATTTGTATTTTTACTTGAATACTTTTTTTCCAAGATTCAAATACGAATTTTAGATACTTTTGAAAATAAGTATCCTGTATCTGTACTCGAATACTTTTTAAAAGTACGAGCACCAAGTCATCTAAGTACAACAATACCTCCCGATACCGAATCCTATACGAGCGACAACTGAACTCCTTGTGACGAGCTATAATCAGTGTGTTCGTCATTTCGATTTGTGTATTTTGAAGTATTTAATACTTTGTGTCACCCAAAACTGCTACAGCATAACTCAGATACAGCTGCGAGTCAGGTAACACATTCGATATAACATTTTATATTGATGCAAACATTACATTATGTGCATTTTTGCATAAAATTATATTGTACATTAATTGCAGTGCAGTGTATTTGATCGAATTCGAGAGCCCTCCAAACACCTGGAGGAAGGTATAATAGCGTGATATTTGCATCTGATATTATTCTCCAGCACTCATAACTTAACTTTAACATCTGATTTTCATACGACTATCGACAGGAGTCGCTTTTATATTTATCTTATTTTTACGTTATTACAGTTGTACTACAGTGGTTTAAACTAATTTTTGAAAAATTTGAAATTTTATTTGCAAATATTGAAATATAATTTCGTGTGAAATGTAAACAATATAATAATTTACTCTAAAAGTCTCAAATACCCACGAATAATAAATATTATCTACAACAAAATAACTAAAATCGTTATTTTTGATTTTAATATGTAATTACGTCCAATTTTATGCTCAAAATGTTTGTAAAAAATATCTGTATTTATATATTTTTAAAGTTTTTGGTAACAGTACCTATGAACTATATTTATTAGGATTCTTCTTTTAAATACTCAA
The DNA here is from genome assembly GCA_027563435.1 of Nasonovia ribisnigri. Lineage (NCBI taxonomy): Eukaryota > Metazoa > Arthropoda > Insecta > Hemiptera > Aphididae > Nasonovia > Nasonovia ribisnigri. The sequence continues at coordinate 23,068 of JANEHU010005222.1, read as the reverse complement.
TTCTTGGCTGTAAAAATTGAAGTTTTTATAATTTTTAACTACAAAATAATTTGACAATTTTCAAGATTTTGATAAGTCTTTACAAAAATAGAATTTTAAATACTTTTTAAAAAAAACGTATCAACCATTATCTCAACTTATAAGGAACCTTGTATTACACAGGCACGTAACAGGGGGGCCTGGGTGGGCCGGGCCCACCCTAAATATACTCTGGCCCAGCGCCGGCCCCCCCAAATTCAAAAATATAATTATTTTTACCAACTATAAAAATGTGATTATGCACATATCCCTATTATTTTTGATAAGTATTCAAATATGAATTAATTGTTGTTAATAGAAGTTGAACAATTGAAGCAGTTTATTATTTTAAATATGTATGTACATTTTTTTTTCATAGCATGAAAAATGTATCCCATAAGTGAAGATGTAGGTAATTCTATATTTATTTTTTTTTGTTATCAGGTACTTTCTATTTTTGTAATTCGTAAATAGGTAAGTAATAGGTATAACTTGTTGCGAAAAAAAAAATTTAACCAATTACCAACTAAAGGTAAATTATTTAAATAAATAAGATTCTTTGTATTGCATATCCCTACAAGAATTTCATAAAGAAAAATTATGGAAAATAATAAAGGGCCAAACATTATTGGCCCCCCTAGTAGAAATTTTCTGGCTACGTGCCTGGTATTACATTTTCAAGCTTTTGACCCAACGAATAAAATTGTTGACATTTATAGAATAAAACCAAACATTTTAAAATATCTTCAAATTACTCAAACAAAAAATCTTTTGAAAATGTTATCATACTTAGAAATATATAAACAAATATTTTACGAAAATTGCAAGTAATTTGCGGATATTGTATTTAAATTACAACAAAATAAGAAATCGTTGTATGAGAATTTGTTAATTTATTGGGTGAATATCCAATGTCTCACTTCAAACACTTAAAATTAATTTGACATTCCAGAAAACATTTTTAGATTCTGAGCGAGCGATGAATGTATTGATTTTACAATGATGTGTGTTTTTTTATTTTTTTTTTATTTTTTTATTTTTGTGTCTGACATCACGTTTTGGGACAGTAAAAGTGCTTAGATTTTCTTCAATAGTACATTTTCTGATAGGAAAGTGAATCTAGTTGGTACTTTGGGGGGTCAAAAGTAAACATTTTCCAGTAGTTTTCAAAAGTACCGTGAAAAACAAATGGAAAATTAAGGAAAAAACGGGAATTTTACGCAACATTGATTTTCGATAAAATCGATTTTGGTTTTTGGTGTAAGTCTAAAAAAAATGACGGTAAATACATGAAATTTTTACTGAATGTTTATATAAGAAGTTTCTATATACCATACCGTTTTCAAAATATTTTGACTTATTTTGAGCTGTTTACAGACATTTTAAATTTCCAATCTTTTTGGTTTTTTTTTTTTTTTAAAATCAATACCATTTTATTTATTCGTTAAAAATTCTTGAAAATTTAATAGAATGCTCCTAATATATTGTTTCAAAGGCACATGAAAAATATTAAAAATCTGTAGTCACAATTTTTTTTTCTAAGCATTTAAAGTTGAAATTTTGACAAAATACGTAAAAATGACGAAAATTTGCAAATTATTTGGAGTTAGAAATTCATAAAAATTTTTCTTTTAAATCTAAGGTTTTAAATTTTAACACAAGATTTAACGTAAGTTTTTCTACTTTTATCAAAAATAAAATATCTAAAAGCAATTAAAAATAAATTTTATGAGTGTTTTAAGTTCATAATTTTACAACATAGGATATTCACTCGATTTCTCATGTAGCGTTTTTCTTATTTGGTTGTAATTCAAAACGAATACCTAATTTTAGATGCATGAAAATTTCACTAAATGTTTATATTCTCATTTTCTATACACCATTCAATTTTGAAAATATTTTGATTTGTTTTGAGCTGTTTACAGACATTTTTAGTTTTCAATTTTTAGTTTTCAATTTTTTTATTTTTTTTTTTATAATTGTCAATAAAATTTTATTTGGTGGGCCAAAAAGTCTGAAAATTTAATACAAGCTTTATTATATTATATTGTTAAAACATCAGTTGAAAAATTTTAAAAATACATACGCACGATTTTTTTTTTATAAGCATTTAAAGTTCGAATTTTGACAAAATTTGTCAAAATCTCGAAAATTATAAATCATTGTAATTAAAAATTATAAAATGTTCAGTTTTTATAACTAAGTGTTGAAAATTTAAAACAAAAATTCTCATAAATAAATCATACTGTAACCAAAAAATCTAAAAAAAATATCAACACATTTATTTTTTACAGACATTTTAATTTCAAATTTAGACAAAATTTCATATTTAATCCAAGAATAATGATTTTAGTTATTTGATATAATTTAAAAATATTATTTGTTGGTATATGAAACTTTTAGAATATATTGTTATATTTTATATACACGCAATGGCATTTTAAAATATAATTTTTTGAGAAAAATGAATTTAACCAACTATAGTAAATACTAATGCCTATAATACTAAAATTAATTACTTTATTCACAATAATATCATCAAATACATTTAGACTTAGTAAGATATTATAGACTGACTGACTGTCTTCGCTCAGAATCGTTTTTCTTATTCAATGATATTATATCATTGGATTAAATTATTAAAATCTAACACAATCCATTACAGTGACTCACTTGTAACCTACTGTACAGCAGAGTGACATACACTTACCTGCCCTTTTTTTTGTTAAATATAGGAAAACTTAAAGGAAATTTTGTACAAAATTTACAAATTTATTTTGAATTTCTCACAATGTATATAGGTAATTTGCCAATTTTCGTTGTCAACATTTTAACTTAAAATACTTATATAAAATTACTGTAGATTTACGCTCAACTTTATTTTTAATTTCCACTAACAACAACGAGGACTACATTTTCAAGTTTTTTGGCCGAGTAAAAATTTTAAATTGGCAATAGTTTAAAAAAAACTTATGCAACTTGAAATTTTCTAATGCTTATAATTACCTATAGCTCAAAAATTATCGCAATATTTCGAAGATTATACTGAGCATAGAAATTGCTAATATAAATATTAAATATGCAGTAAAAATGTCTACTATTTAGGGTTATTTGAATGACGATACAATTAAATTTGATTTTTTTTTTTTGAAAACTGGGTTTGCTTAAACATTATTATTTTTTCTTAATTTTTAATTCTTTTTTTTACCCGACGAAAACTATTTTTAATTTTACTTTTCCTGCCAGAAAAGATGCTGTTGAAGAAAATTGAAACATTTTTACTGACTCAAAAGGTGATCACCCAAAAAAACACATCAATGCAAAAAAATACATTCATCGCTTCACTCAGACCTAAAATTTAAAATCTGATAAAACATTTAATTTGTAAATCTGATTTTTAAAAAACTTTTGATGGCAAAAACACTTATCTAAATCAAGTAGTTTATTTTTGAAATGGTAAATGTTTTTTGAGTAAGACTCATTAATTTAAAAAGTAATATCTTTTTAAATAATTATTTGGATAATAACAAATACTTACCTATTTATAAATTCTAATAAAATATATTTTTTTATACATTTTAAGTTTAAAATGTTTTTTTACGACTGGATCAACTCAGTTTACTTAACAAAAATAATAAGGTTTTAAAATATTATAAATAATAAACTACATGACATAAATTGTTTTTACCCTCACGGCATTTTTTAAAAGTCAGATTTGAATTTGTAAACATTTTCTAAGAAATATAAAAATTAAAAATATTGAAAAACTTATTACATTTTTTATGCCTTCCTGTATTACACTCGGTATATTTGAAAATTCAAAAATTCATAATTTGAATAAATTTGTTATTAAATGATAAAATGGCGAGGTGAGCGTGATTGGTGAATCATCATTATGTACCTATACAAAAAAAATTGTTCGATTCGATGCAATGCAATTTAGTACCTATCTATTCGCTTTCCGTAACTTAGTTTTACCAGACTATTTTGATAAATAGCATGTGCTGACCCACATAGATAGCACCAACCAGAAAACACCAAGCAAATAGTTGAAGACTAAAGAATTCTCATACTCATTCAGAGTTTGTATCACCATCACGCAGGACATTATACAGGGTGTTCCAAAATGATTCATCCGATTTCAAAAAATCATATTTATTGTAAAATTTGATTAATCGTGTTAGAATTAATTTTACATTTTAATGGATTATTTTAAGTTTTAGGTACAATGCTTATAAATGTTCAATGTGACCCCCCTTACTTGCACGACACACATCTAAGTGATATTCAAATTCCTCATAAACCTGTTAAAGCATGTCGACTGTAACCAAGTTGATGGCGTCTGTAGTGCGACTTTTCAATTCGTCAAGATCTTTTGGAAGGGGAGGTACATAAACCATGCTTACCCCAGAGAAAAAAATCACAGATTGTAAGATCCGGCGAACCATGGACAAAATGTAGCGTCATTAGCACTACAGCGACCGATTCATTTCTATGGTAGCTGATCGTTAAGAAATTTGCGTACTTCTAAGGACCAATGTGGCGGTGCTTCATCTTGTTGTAAAATGAAATCATCTCCATCGGCTTGCTAATCTTTCCATTAATACATCGGTCATTAACCTGCGATTAACCGTTGCCGAACTATATCAGTTCGTAATCGGATGAATCATTTTGGAACACCCTGCAGTATTATTTCTTGGTCGTTCGAAAAATCTCACGATTTAAAAATATGATCTATATTATAGGTACATAAACTTTTTAAATTTGTTATGTCTTCCTGTATTACACTCGGTGTATTCGAAAGCTCGAAAAATTAAATTTGAATAAACTTGTAATTGAATAAGAAAATGGTGAGCGTAGTTGGTGCATCACCTTGTACGACTACGAAAAATAATATTTACTCAACGGCCGTCGATGAAAGTATAGTTACAGAACACTCGCCGCACCGTCACTCCCTCTTGGTAGTATATACAACCCTATATTTATATCATATTATACCTAATAGTTTAATATTCAAAAAAGTTTGCCATAGTTTGCCGGCCATTATAACATATAATATAATATTATCATTTCTATACAGGTACCTCCTAAACTACTGTTGTACAACTATATCTATATACGTGTATAAAAACTGTCTGTGTATATACCTACCTATAGGTACCTCACGCGCAGTTTTATATTATATTCCCCGACGCGATAAGAACGTCATAACCGTGAATAATAATATGGTGACGGCGTTTTATAAAAAGTGACGGTGACAGTAGTCCGACTAAATAATTCATGGCCGACTAAAACCCTACCAAAATAATAATAATAATAATAATAATGATAGGTATGCGCCTTCACACTGCTTAAAGCAACGCCGCGGGGCCCGTTTATAAAAATTTGGTCGCCCCATTACGGACGGGGATGTGTCGGTATGCCTACACGATATGCGATCAATTTTTTAAGTCGTTTATAACATTATTATATACGGGGTGATCGTTTAACGCAAGACAATAACATTAGAGACGATACATTTTGGAAATTTAATTTTTGATAAATTCCCAAAAGGACACTTCCAGAAGATTCAATAAATATCTGAAACGTATGTTATTTAAAAATTTAATACATATATATATATATATATATATATATAAACTTCATTTTTTCGTTGGTATTATAAAATAAAAGAAATATTTTTTAATACAATTTAAAAATGTATTCCATTAGTTTGGCATTATTCAAAAACTGTGGTAATGAAATATCTTCTGGAAATTTTTTAATGAAAAACTTGTATTTAAAAATCAAATTTCGGACAAGTAATTTATTATAGTTATAATAAATTAGGGCCCGAATGTTGAAGACTTTTGCATCTTTGCTTGGAACATCAAAGATGATGCTTTCCTAGCTTAAAATCTATTTCAATAACATACGGATATAACTAATTTAAATTTTGCATTTTTTTTATATGCAATTTTTATTTTTATTTTTATGTTATTTTTGTGCCGTTGTCGGTCATCTTTCGAAGTTTAAGAGAAGCATTTAAAAATAATAAAAGAATTATGAGTTAATTATTTGTCATTATAATATTTTCCACTAATCGAAAAATGAACCAAAACTTTGTTAATTTTAATATCTATAAATTTGAATTAAAACCACATACATAATACATGTTTATAAAATGTAATTTTTAATTTTAAAAACAATAAATAATTTATTAAGTTTAACAGTTTTATGGACGTTTTTAGATTATATAATTATCTATAGTATTTATTGCGTTTTTTATGTCATATATTTGTATAGTTTTTTTAGAACATCAAGACACAACATCAACATCCAGGCCAATTGGAAGTTTTAAGCATACCTAAAGACAATATTTTTACACTTCTGATATTTTTTGTCAAAAATTTGTCACACCATCATCCTTAATGGTTACAAAAAAAAACTATAGTATTCGAAAATAAGGTCTCATTTAAAAATTCCAAAAATCAGAATTTGAATGTATGCATAAAAATAGAGTGAGCACTGAGCAATGAGCATGCTTAAAAAATCACTCTGTATATTGTTGATTTTTATTTATTTATTGTCCGTAGTTACTGTAAAGTATACGTAAATAGTGTACTGTAAATTGCATATTATGGAAAAATGATTATTTGTCTTGCATTAAAATACATTTAGAAAACGGGAATTTAACGCGTTCACAGAGTAAGCTTTACCAACTTGTTTAATACTTTATCTGAACCATGGTTGAGCAACATCGTGTATGAAAGTTGTATACTGTACAAAACCAATTTTTATTTTCTATTATCATAAACCAAGGAATAATAATTTATGGTGCCCTGTGTGAATTATTTATTTACATCATTAAATAATTAAACATCCAATTTTAAAATTATTAATTTACATGCAATATAGTTTATAATATTAAGTATAATTATTAATAATAATTAATTTTTATATTTTCCTCATTAGTATTCATCTGTTGAGCTGATGACATTCTTTTCATCAATAATTTTAATTGCATTGGCAAAATAGAAACTTAATAGTTTTTTGGATTTTTGTTCCTCAATCCTATTTCTTAATAAATTGAGGACCAATAATATTTGAAAAAATCCTTTCCAATTGCGGATAATAATATTATATTATGTGGAATAATATGCTTGGCGCATAGATAATACACATGAAAGTCAACGTGTTTGAAGACAATAGAAATTCTTTTAGGATATCAATATGACATATTATGCGCTTTGCCATTTTTGGCATGACTAGATTTTAATCCTTTATAAGTAAGATGCAAAAGTTGGCTACCAATTGAATATTGAGATAATGCAGTATACCTAATACCTATGCACTAAAATAGGTTTTTGCATTTTTTCTTAAAGTATTACTATATTTTACATACAAAGTCCGGCATTGTACAATGTGGCTGTACTAAGTAACTAGATTGTATAAGTTTCATTATTTACAATTCGCGGTGTATACAATAATCACTGTACAAATTGCGAAATGTACAATAATTTTACAAATCACAAAATTTAAAAACATATTATATAAATTACAGTATAATAACTGTTATGTTTTAAAAGTATTTTCTTAATAAATATTACAAATTAGTATATCATATAAAAATAGATATATCTGGTCCTTACATATTAGTATATTATATAAAATCTTTGAACAAATCACAAAATTTAAAAACATATTATAAAAAGTACATTTTTTCGTATAAAAAAAATATTATGATAAAACTACATTATATTACTAAAATAAAATATAATTATATATACTTTATCAATATTTATTCTTACAATCAAGTAAGTTATGACAGCATGAGTTGCATATTACATTTTTTTTTTTTTACATATATATTTATTATTATAGCATTTACGTGTACAAAAACATTTCAAAACACCTTGCCCTTCAAACATTGATTCTTTTGTATTTGCCGCTTTTAGAGAAATTTTTTCACTAGATATGTAATAATTTATATATTTAATATATTTACCCCATTACAAGATGAAAATTGGTTACGTCTAAATAGTTATGCAATAATGCCATTTTTAGAACCGATTTTATACAAGTCGTCCGTCATTACTTTCATTATAACACCTAATAAAATGAAGGTAGGTACAAGGTACCTACATCACTTACTAATATAATTATTATTTATAAATATAAAATAATGTATTACCTATGATATTTCTCGAATATCCTTTACTTCTATCTACATCTGGTACAGGTCTCGTTACATTTGTGCCGATTGAAACGACTGGATACTTCAAGATACTATCAGTTTTCATTCGTTTTGCTTGGTGATGTAAGAACTTGCAGCTGGCTTTTTATTTTTATTTATTTTACCTTGCACAATTGTAATTTCTTCTAATACGAATTCACTTGCAGTTGAAGCCGGCTCTAAAATATTATCTCCACTTATTTCCATTTCGGTTAGTTCATAATTAATTAGCTCTAATGAAAAATTGCTTACTCTAAATCATTCTCAGAATTTAATGTTTTGAGTATATTCTCAGATAGGGTACTAGAAATGAGGCCGAGTTGTGCTTTTCTGCCGGTTAATACCTAAAATGGCGATTGTTTGATACCAGAATGATAGCCACTATTTTTTTGAAACTGGTAAAATCGAAGACTTTCACTCCATTTATTGGACTTATTGTCTGACATTCACGCCCTTAAAATATCTTGCACATCTCTGTTTGCCCTTTCAACACTTCCTTGACTCTGAGAGTGGCGAGGTTTCTCATGTACAGTCTTAAGTTGTGGCCACATATTTTTTAATTCATAAATTATACAATTAATGAACTCACGGCCGTTGTCTGACTGAAGAATTGAAGGTGCTCCAAAAGTACCTAAAAAATAATATCAATTAAATGATATTATGTTACTTCAGTTGCAGTTTTTGTTTTAAGAACATGCAACATTACAAATTTTAATAAATGGTCCTAGTAAATTAATATAAATTTGAGCCCACCATCATGGCATGACTGCATATCGATTAAATCGACCTATACACATCCATTGACTTCATTAAATACCATAGGTTTAACAACTACTCCTATTTTTTTTAAATTCTTTTTTTTAAACACGTTACACAATTGTTTAAATATAATTGAATAACAGTACGTGATAAATTAACGTAACCATTTCTTAAATGATAAATCATTTTATGAAGCCACCATGCCCTATTTCTTTATGTGACTTTTCAAGAACATCATATATTTCATTATTATGTAAATAGTATTTAACTTCATTATTTTCTGATCTATATAATGGGAAAATCAATTTATTAACTTCACCTACTTTTCTAATATCATAGCGATTCAAACGTCTGTAGTCTAATGAAGTCTTATTTTTCCGATGTTTAGCTTTAAGTACCTCATTAACTATTTTTTTGTAATTTTCTTCATTAGCTATGGCCATTGAATTTACACTTCTTAATTTTTCATCAAAGAAATTTTTTTAATTAATATTATTTTCAACTTCACTCATTTCCGATTGTATAATACTATAATCACACTAATATAAGTTGAAATATTGCAGCAGTTTTAAGTACTATGCACTAGTCCATACTAAAATCTGTTAAAATTATTTTTTTGAACGAGAGTATCGTAAAGTCGTTTAGATAAACTTTATCTTTTTTTTTTTTTTTTTTTTTTTTTAACATAAAGGCTTCAATTGCAAAGATTATTAAACCGAAATTACAAAATTTAAGTTTTTACAATATCAAATTATACATTATCTTATTCTTATAGGTAGTACATTATAATATTTACAGTTTTTTACCTAATTCTATTTTTTTGAAAAATTTAAAAATGTTGCCGGAGTTATGTTGACTGAGGGCTTCTTCTAGTGACCTTGGATTGTTGAGCAGAAAACGTGCGGTTGAGTATTTGGGGCAGTCAATAATGACTTTGTCTTTTGTATTGTATTATACCTTTACTAATATGTTAGATTCTACTTAACGTGGGAAACACAACTTTACTTATAAAACTATAAGAGATGTTATTAGAGATTTAATATTTTTTTTATACGAACAATTGTAATTTTTATTAAATGTTTTTAAATGTTGTGATTTGTTCAATGATTGTAGTATACTAATATGTAAAGACCAGGTATATCTATTTTTATATGATATACTTTTATGTAATATTTATTAAGAAAATACTTTAAAAACATAACAGTTATTATATTGTAATTTATGTAATATGTTTTTAAATTTTGTGATTTGGACAATGATTGTACATTTCTCAATTTGTACACTGATTATTGTACACATCGCGAATTGTATAATGTAACTTGTAAAATCTAGTTACTTTGTACAGCAACATTGTACAATTTTCAATGTGTACAAAAATCACTGTTCAAATTGCGAAATGTACAATTCCGGACTTTGTATATGTAACATATTTATTATATACGTATAAAACGTAAAATTCTAGAGGTATAATATAATATGGGTCCGTCATCCTTGCATCCTGAAATTTAAATTTCGAAGTAAAACAATACTAAAAAATCACTAACCAATTAGTAATAATGTGTAACCGCAAAATCAAATTTTGTAACCTATAAGTCTTAACACCCAAATTTGTTTTTCTAATTTTTCGGATATTGGACTGGCCTGTAATAATACCGTATAATACATTAATTTATCAATTATTTATTTGAGTACAATACGTCCTTATCTTAACTAAAAACTTACAATAATACAAAAAATGTATATATCTACCTAACTTTTACACTTTAATTATGCCACTGTGATGGAAATATAAAACAATATTTTTAATGACATTTATAAGATAGGGACGGACTTGAGTACTTCTAAGTGTAGTGACACACAAAGCCGTATTTGGGAGAGAGGTTCTAAACTGTTTTAAAGTTAATGAATTTAATTCATGAAACTAAATTAATTATAATAATTTACCTTGTTTCCCTAATAATATGATAATTGATAACTGTATGTTATGTTTGTATTGTTATATACATGTATGCTTTATATATGTTACAGTTAAAGTGTTGAATTCCGTTATTTCATTAAATAACTAGGAAGTTCATGAATTACCTATGAATGTTAGTTAAAGTATGAAATTGTGCATGAAAATTATACTTTAACTAGTTATTTTATAGAATATTTAGTTATTCTATACAATTTTAGTTTGATATATGTGTAAGTATAAAATACATTAAAATCTAAAATATATTATAATATTCTGTTTATTTTAAATTGAACTAATTATTTATTTGTACACCCAAGGGTATTGTGGCATTTAGAGCTGCACAGTACTTCTTTTTTTCTGCAGAGACACCGCTTAGTATCGCATTTTTTGGTACAAGTGCACTAAAAAAAACCCTGACCAGTTCCCAGTGACTTGCGCAGTCGCCACAGATCTTAATGTAATTATCTAATTCATTACTATGCTGACCAGTAAAATAACAATATTGTGCATGATATTTCGTACAATTTGACACATTAACGAAGTGATACCAGGGAATGTATAAAATAACTAGTTAAAGTATAAACTAAATACATTACCCACACGTTTTAGTTATTTTATTAATTACCTAGTTATTTTATAACCTAACTGATTCAACACCTTAACTGTAACATATACATATTGAATTATAATACCGCCTATGTAATTATATAAATAATATAAAACCATGAGAAATGAGAATATGAATTTTGTTGACATTTATTTTGCTAGGTATGTTTAATAAATACCTATGTCACAAACGATATTTTATAGACGGATGACGATAACTCATTGAATACTATACCGTATTGCCTTTTTTACACGAATTCAGCTATTGAAGGCTAAAGCATATTAAAACAAAATATGTAATTCTGAATTTATTTCAAATATCTTTTCTTTTGAAATTATTATCTACATTACCAGTTTCGACTCCAACACCAGAAAGCAGGTCACAAGCCATTTTCTACCATAAAAATATTAAAAAAAAACTATTTACGAAACTTATCAGACTAAGGAAGTCTTACAACCTTGGTCTTAGGCCTAGTTGTATCGTTCTGTGTTTAAACATTGATTAGTTAATCGGTGATCTAATGTTAAGGGGATTGGTGGCGGACAGTTTTAGGAGTTCAACATAGGTAATTTTAAAATTGCTTGCTTGTGGGTCTTGTGAATAATGTGTGCGCAGTAAACTAGTAAGTGGTCATTAGTGTGTGACTGTGTGTAAAAGAAATATAGCGGAGCGCTCCCACACACGCATGTACAAGTACCTCTGAGTTGAGAGCGTGAACGGTAAATTATTTATGCTCGTTTGTATATGTACTTATATTGTCCATCATTTCGTTTGACCTCCTAATAATGCTATAATATTTCATAAAACTGATCTGAATTCGTTATAATGTCTTCTTGAGATCGGTCAGTCCACATTTTAAAATTTCTGATTTGAAATTGCAAGTACTCAATGTTTGAAAATTTGAAAGTATTCAAAATAAATTTTGTTGGGGAGTTAAATTGGGTTAAGTGGAGTGTGGACTGATCGATCTCAAGTAGACATAATAACGAGTTCAAATCAGTTTTTAAAAACTAAAAAGAACTACCGCAGTACTAGGTCGATCAGTATGATAGAAATATCGAATAAAGATTGGTAGGTAGTTTTGGCTAAAATAACTGTCGGCCACTGAACCCCCTAATCTTCTATTAAACCTCTGAGTGTTGTACGGTTGGTAATTTAGTTATGATTAGTTATTGTTTTTATAAAATATTTTCGTTGTGGTAGGTACTCATTCATGCGGTACACTGTTTTATCACCAATCATATTATAATTTTACACAAATAATAATAAGTTGATTATTCCAAATTTGCTAATTAGTAAACCATAAATTACGAACGTTTCAACAATAATATAATTTACATTTTGGTTAGGTTAGGTTAGGTTACTGATTTACTCGTCCTGTTAGTGAATAAGACCAAGTGATTGAGTGTCTAAAAACAAATGCTGTGAATGCCAATTAAAAGGAAACAATAATTTATCCAAATATTACCTACTAAATTTGTCTTTCAATATGTATGTTTAAATATATTGAGCAATGTAAAAACTGTCTTTTAGTTATTACTCATTTTATTGTGACATAATATACCTATATTTAAATTGTTGAATAGAATGAAAAAGTATATATGGATCAAAATAGAGGATGGATTTAACTGCCATTCCATTGAAAATCATTGTACAGCAATAGTGCACTGGGACTGGACCGACACAATTATTTCTGATTCAACCAACAGCTATGAAAGTTTGGTGAAAAATTACTAACAAGAATGACAGGAGGAACCTCAATATATGATTCAGATTCTAAAAATAATAGGTGGGAAGCTGAACTTCTGGGAAAAGGAAATTTTGTCCACATAGAAAAAAAGAAATATTATTAAAAAATTAATACAACTCATAAGATAAACAAATTAATGATATTTTTATAAAATTATGTCTACTACAATTATGTCTATTGTTATTTTGTAATACTCGTACTACTGGCTGAAGCAGTGGGCAATGAATCTTCTACCTCAACTATGAGAAAATACTGGACAAACTACACACTGGCAAACTTAAAATCAAGGGCATCCTGAACAACCAGCAACTCTTCAGCAGTTGGTATGAATTAGTTATTTCATTTTGTTTTATATTTCTTCAGGAATGCCCATAGATAATAATTAGCCCACTAGGTTACGGAAACAACGTATGGTACCTTTGTGTCTTAGGTATATTATTTAATTTACTAGATAGAAATTTATGATTCCCTGAAAAATTATCAAAAATTTAATCTCAGATAAGTCAGACTAATCCACTAAAATCAAGAGTAAAAGTTGTATTTTTGTAATTTTATTTATTGATTTGCATTTGATACCTACCATAAAATGGCCTTACTTGGGACATGTGGGTAACTTGAATACAAATGATATAGTATTATCAATGATAAGATTTGAGCACTAGAATTATATCGTAATTATATTATATTGTATTATAAATATCAATGGTATATTTTATTATTTATAACTTATTCTCCTATTTGATCCATTATTTTACATTTTCTAGTGAATTGTTGTTAGTTCATAAATAATTCAATAGACTTGAACCATTTATATACCACATATAATTTGAATTCTTTCATGTTTTTTAGATGTGCATGTTACAAAAACCATAAGGCATATCAAGATAAAATTATAAGTTGAGCATTTACACGAGCATCATTAACCGAATAACAACAAGTTGTATTTATGGAAAAACATAAAGTAAAAAATGGCTTTAATGCTTGAAAAGCATGAATTAGAAGTGAAAATTATGGCTGAAAAACATAAAATAGAAATGGAAAGTTTGTTATTAAAAAGAGAGATATTACAAAATTAATAGTGACAAATTCATCTAAATTTTATTTACTACCCAAAAGCTGCAGTTTTGTTTTAATATGTTTATTTTGTTTATTAAATTATTTTATGTATGCATATAAATATATATATATACCACAAAGTAATATACTAAGTGACCTACTAACTCTTCAATCTAAATGATGTGATTTTAAAATTGAAAACTGCCAGCAGCTGGTAAATACAGTTTATACCGTGTGGAGGCAGGGTGATGAGTGATAACAAACGGGTATTTTTTTAAGATTGACCTTAGCATTAAGCAATTGACCTTAATACAATTTGGTAACAAGTTAAATTAAAAACTTAACAAAGTTATTAGCATCATCGTAAGAATGCATTTCTGAAATTGCAGTAGTACGACCAAGTGGACCAAGGTCCAGGAACTAATTTGAAACATAGAGTAGCATCCAACAATGCAGTAACAATAACAACAAATTGATTTGGTGTATTTAGGCTTTGTCCTTTTAGAGACCAATACACATTTGTATCACCAACGGATCACAGAATTTAACATAACAAATTTACATTATTGATAATTTATTATAATACATCAATATAATAACCCAGTCATAAGTTGTCCTTCTATCTAGGAAAGGGGGACAAATCATCCCCATCCCCTTGGTATGGCAGAAATGCCATTATCTAATGCATCTCAAAATGGTACAAAACCAGGTGATCAAACTAGTTAGAATAAGGCTTCTTTAGGTCAACAGTTTCATGCAAAAAAAATAATACATATTATTATAACTAAACCTATTTACTTGGTCTTATATTATAGTATGACATTATTTGTCTCAAACATGTTTTAGAATCTACAGCAGTATACGCATGAGACTTCATAAATTTCAAGAGCACAAAAATTATTGATAATTATGATTATTTAAAGGTAAACTATGATTTTCAAAGCACTGGAAAAATTACATAGGTATATTATTTACTTATCATTAACATTATAACTGATGTATTCATGATTGAATAACCTTAATACACAAAGTAGGGACTCCATATCATAATAATACTGAAATATGTTGTCCCCTACATAATAAAATATTTACTATACATCAAAAATAACTAAAATAAATTGAGTTCGATATTTTTAATTAAACTTTTAAATTTATACCTAACAAATTAATTGCTTTGCTAAAACATAATGTAACAATTATAAAGGTCTGCACATATTATAGTGGTGGCAGTAAAATTCTATTGTTTGGTAGTTCCATTATAATAGAGGTAAATTAAAACTAAAACCTGTAACCAGTAAAGTTGCATTTTACCGCTTCTAATACTATATAGTATGTGTGGACCTTTAGACTTTCAAAATTATTTTTATTTACATAAAGGAAAGGCGGAAATGCTTAGCAAAAAAATTATTCAAAATTCTGTACAATTATTATTTTTAAACTTTAAATTTTTTAAACGTTAATGGAAAATACAAAACTATTCCAACAGAGTACAGTACGATTCGTTTATAATGGATTGTCGACGTTTGCCAATATGTTCACCATATATATATATATATATGAAAGTACTGTATAATGGCACAAGAGAAGGTCATGGTCGATTGGCGCCTCGAACCAACAACGTATCGGAGGGGTCATATTAAAAAAAACATAGTAAGAGTTAGACACCCAAACGTCTGTATTTTTGTTGAGTCCTTATAAATTTGCAATATGCATCTGCAGTGACTGCGCTGACAAAGAAAAAAAAATTAAATTATGAAATAAATGCCAAAAACGAAACATTATTATGTCCTCGAGGACAAAATAAAATGACATTGTAATGAATTTAAATGTTCTCAATGATAATTTGTTTTTATATTTTTGAAGAAGAACATTATATAAGTGTATTAAAAATTATAATATTTGTACCTAAATTATTATTATTATTTTGTTTGTGGAATTACCTATACTTGTTCGAGTTCCGCTACAACGACGACAATATTATTCTCTGTGTTTTATTAATTATGTAATATAATATTATTTTCAGTCTGTCTGTAAGTATTGTAACCGATTGTGGCGTGTACGGCTTGTAAAAATATATAGTACGGTTATTGTGAATTTAAATATTAAATCTGTTTGTTCTTATATTGGAGTTTTATTTCATTATTTTATACTTCGAATGCGGCCGTCTCCACGTCATAATACATTAATATAAAACATAGGTAATACTGACATTTTACGTTTTACACAAATAATTGAAATTTTAAATGAAAAAAAAAAATTGCCATTTAAATGTATAGAGATACCCACTCCGTTTCAAAAGAGAATATTATGACAACATTTAATAATAATTTATTAATTTTGTCATGATTATAATACCTACCTGTCGCTTTCGTGGTTTAGGGCGTAGCCCGTTTCACTCAAAAATGACCGTACCCGTTTCGCCCGGGTACCCGTTTTGCCCAAATTTTGTTTTTATATGATTTCCGTTTCGCCCAGAGTAGTTTAGACCAATTTAAAATTAAGTTGGCAATAGTTCAATCAAATATTATATTTTAGGGAACGTTTATGGGCTGTAATTCAGCGAGTATTCTGCTTACGACGAATGCGTGTGAGTCGTTTCATTCGTTCTTCAATGACCATTTTTATTCTAATTCTCCATCTATATTAAGTTGGTTAAATGTTAAAACTTCGTTCAAACTGATACGTATATAAAAATCAATAGCGTTAAAATACCAAAGACATCAAAAGATGCGAATATAATTAAAAGGAAAGTACACAATCAGAAACAAATAACGAGGTACCGATCAAATAAAATTACTCGTTATGAATTCATAAAAAAAATGTGTAATAATTTTAAAAATAAACTGTAGGTGGTATAAATAAATATATTTTGAAAAATGTGTTAAACTTTTGTGAAAAAAAAATGACGTGCGTGTAATAATGCGTATAATTTTTGGAAAACTAAGAGTATCGTCTCCTCGTGGTGTTTTCTGGATAACGCTAAATGATACTCAAATATTTGACTGAACTATTGCCAACTTAATTTTAAATTGGTCTAAACTACTCTGGGCGAAACGGGAATCATATAAAAACAAAATTTGGGCAAAACGGGTACCCGGGCGAAACGGGTACGGTCGTTTTTGGGCGAAACGGGTCCCGCCCGTGGTTTACGTTCGGCTTGTGAACCAGAGAGTTATATACAGAGAGTTCCAATTATTATCACAACTATAATAATAATAACATAAGTCTTTACTCTCTATAGCGATGTAAACAATTTATTTGGCCTTCTCCACCAGACTTTACAAGGAAAATGGAAACCTCAGTTAACAGAATCCGTATAGGACATACATCACTAACACACCAGTATCTGATGAAGAAAGAAGACCCACCCCTATGTGACAGCTGCGGTACTCCTCTCTAAATCAAACACATCATAACTGAATGTCTTTCATACGAAACGGATAGACGGGAAGCAGGCATCTCAAACATTCTGTCAGAAGCCCTCCACCCAGACAACATAAAACTCATAATAACCTTTATTACTAAGTCCAACCTTATAAATAGTATTTAATATGTAAATTATATAATATGTAAATAATTTAGAGTTAAACTCATTGTTGCCAATGGCCATTGTTGCCGAGGCTTAATTTAAATAAAAAAAAAAAAAAAATGTATTTGAAATCGGCGTGTACCTACGCCTAGTCGGACAGTTTTGATCGGCCACCGAAAGCGGTTTAATGACATTATTCTCTTTTGGAACAGAATATACACCGTGTCGTGTAAAATCATTTGCTCCGATTGGCTGAACCGAGTGCAGCTGCGTAGCACGATTAGCGATAATATGTAATAACATAATATACATATAGACCAATAAACTAATGGACTGAGCGTTCCACTCCGCACTTGCCTTCAATCGTGCTAGGCGATCATAATAATATTATAATATCTATACAACTGAGAAAGAAAGAAGAGGGAACGAACAATCGAGATTTTCGAGGAAGAAATTGGAGTTATAGTGCGTTCAAGAAGTCCCACGTGCAATATACAAGCGATACGTACCGGACCCGTATCGGACTCAGACTTCGATGCGAGTCGGTGCGTAACTATTCCTATCGGTGCGTAACTATTCCTATCGGCGCGTAACTATTCCTATCGGTGCGTAACTATTCCATATCGGTACGTATAGAGTTTTCTTTCTTGAAAATCTTCAATACCAAGTAAAGAAGGAGCCCGCATAAGAGGAACTGTATGAATATAAATTCTACTACATTGTTTCTTTCCCGGCTCACTCTACATCGTACCCCTGACTTCTCACTTTAAGCACTGACAGAGACCGTCGCGTGTACCGTACGCGTAGAGTTAACCACAGACCACGGCCTAACCTAACTGTATCCCTAGTTCGGAAGTCAGATGATCGAACGTTAGATCCATCATCATACGGGAGCTAAGAAGCACAATGTCATAATAATAATATTATAAGCGTCGAGTGTCTCGTCGTGTCCGCGCATGCGCGTGTATACTCGTCGCATATCTATCACGCCAGCGTGACTGCGTTCCCTGGCAATTCGTGATTGACGAATAGCGGTAACGAGTGATAAATGTGCGACGAGTGTACTCGGATGACGCGTCTCATCCGGATGAAAAAAAAACTCGGTTTGACGGCAACTCCTACGACACTCGTACACCCTTTACCCCGCTGACTTTCGCGCAGAGCTGCCGTTAATCGGTCGTCACGATTGTCGTAAATACAAAAATATCATAAATTAAATACGCATTCCGAGGCGAACAGTACTGGACACGACGGACCGCGGTTCGAACTCCGACAGCGTCCGTTTCGTTACAATTTTATCGGAGACTCGTCGCTAACAACATCGCGTGATTGTTTACGATGGCGCAGCACGATGTAGAGAAGAGAAGGTGATAACACTCTGCTTGATCGGGAGAAAAAAAGTGGCTTATTTTTCGACGGCAATTTTGTAGTTTAAATAAAATCCACCGTGAGCACCACAAGCTTCGAAGGCCGGTTGTTATTCAATAATAGCATTATAACCACTATGTAATTATGCATTATTTTCATTTTAAATCGTAATTTATAAATAAATTAATATTTTATTTAAGATGAAAAATACAGTTCAATATCCTATAAAAGTTCATACAACAAAATGTCAAATACCTAGTTTTTAATGTAATTTTTTAGCTTTAATTTGTCTCAATTGTGTACAATGCTCATGTGTATAAAACGTTTTTAAGTAAATGTTTATTTTCCATATAGTTATGAGTCTTGTGACTATAAATTATATCCTGATTTGGGTAGTATTTTTAAATTTTTTTTAAATTATACAAATTTCAATAATAAACTAGATTTATTATCAACATAAACAAATGTGTTATTTAATTAAAATTATAATTATATCACAATCAGTTGATGGAAACATGAAACTTAAGCTTAAATATGTTATAGGAATATTATAATAAAGAAAAATTAGTATAATATTATAAATTTTTATAACAATTTAAAATTGAATTAACATGTACATAATAGTTATTATTATGTATAATAACTATAATTAATAATATAATATTATTAATAATTTTTATTTTAAATTTTAATACTTATTTAAAATATTAATATCAGTATCTTGAAAATAACTTAAAATTATTGCATGTACAAATAATTTATCATAGTATAAACAAAATTATTAGTACCATATAATAAAATATTACTGTGGAACTATTAAGTAATTATCTACTTTAAATTTAAAAATTTTCATAAATTTTGTTTAGCCTATTGTGGTCTTATACCGTTGGTTGCTCGAAATAATGTGATATTCTTTCCTTCACTAGCATATCCCGTCTTACAGCCTGGCACAAAACATTTATTTGGCATTTTATAAATTAATTTACTATTAAACTTTTGAAAATATAGGAAAGCCTATTGAGTCTGCCAGTAGTAAGTAACTAATGTTTTAATGGGCAGTCAGAGTTCTTACAATAATTCTATTAAATTTGGAACAATATTGGGAAGGGATTTTTATTTTAAATACTGTTTATTATGACTGGAAGTCTACCTCTATATATTTATTTTATTGAATTCGTGCCTATATATAATATTTTTATTTATTTCAACTTGCAAGTATGATATAATTATACTTCGTATGAATTATGAAATTTGATCAATAATACCATATTATATAGTTCATTTTCAATACATTTTAATAGGAAATAATTTGTAACCGGCCTTCGAATACTGTGGCGGTGCCCGGTGGTATTCATGTTAACTAAAATAGTGCCGTCGAAAAATAAGCCACTTTTTTCACGGAGTGTTATCACCTTCTCTTCTCTACATCGTGGCTCGTACTTATAATACGCACAAAATATTTCATTGTATAAGGACACTGCAGTACACTCCGGAGAAATGCGTCCCATATATTACCATGTAATTTAATCGCCGTTTTTGCAACGATTACGATGGTGGATTTTCGTTTTTAATTTTTCAATCATTATCCTATTACCTCACACGCTTGCCGCAGTGTCGACCTCTGTCGTCTTTCGTCACGATTTATTAATATTATAAACTTGTGCAGACTTCCTCTCTTACATTTACTATAACATTATATACTGTTCCACCATGCTCGGTGGTCACACCATATCGACATACTGCGCTGCACTCTGTTCGCACACACTATTTATAACTCATATTATTATATACTTGTAAGACAGCCGCGGGCATATTAACTATAATACTCGCGGTCGACAATAATAATAATTATTAATACGTTTATTTTTTATTTGCAGATAATATGTGCGCAGCCATTACGCGAGCGAGATACGATACCATAATATGAGCTGTGTAAACGGCGACTTCGTCGTACAAAGCGATTTTCTAACTATCGTTTAGAAAGTGTTTGGCAGAGTTCATTAAGGACCGGCTCGGAGATAAATCGTTTGGGTCGATTGCGAAATACAAATCGGTTATTAGATTGATATTACGATTAAACGGGCCGCGTTAAGTCGCACTATTAGCGAAACGCAATTACTTTTTGTTTGTACAACACAGTGTTATAATTAATAGCAATCGGTTCCTATCGAATTACCACCTATATATACCAGTACTTGTACGCACCGGTACACCACCCATACGTATTATGATATAACATTAAATAACGTATAACACGATATCATATTATTACTATTATAATTATTATTATATGTATGATTGCATGCCCTTTATCATAAACCGATCGTTTATCGTTTTCGTACAACATTTCAAATTAGTTTTTATAACGAAACCATACAACACCTATCGTACTGTAATATATATAATATGTATATATTTCGCAAACATTAAACGGTACGTGTTTTGTACTGAGCGAAGAGAGAAAAATACGTATTTTTAATGTACCCATACATAATATATTGCAGGTAAGCAGTGTTGAGACTTATCTAGATAAATTTATCTAGATAATTATCTAGATAAACAATTACTCATCTATTATCTTATCTAGATTACTATTTTGCCATTTATCTATTGGTTATCTAAGATGACATATTTTCTTATCTAGATAAATTTATCTAGATAAATTTATTTAAATCGTATACATTTTTCATGAATAATATTAATTTTTTTACTAAAATTTTCTATCAAAGCCGAGGACAGAACATTATCCAACAGTACATATTATATTCATAATGAGTTTTAACCTAAGACCAGTAAGACCTAAGTGGCTTTAGACTTATAAACTAGGACATTAGACACTAGGCGATATATTTTAATTTTTAATCGCTGCGTTTCCGAAGATAAAGGCGCACGTGATTAATTCGCCAGTCGCCACACAAAATAATAATATAAATGATATTATATAATATTATTGAAATTGAATTCATGGTATCATTGATTATAAATACTACTATACTAGTACCTATTTATAAACGATGCGGGTATTAACGGTTGACGATTTCAACAATAATTGTTTTTAAATTATTCGCCTAGGCTATACATATGGAAAAACACTAAAAATAGCTTTCCATACGAAAAGATAAGACTGTTTATTGATTAGACATGTGATAGGTAGTAGGTTGTAGGTACCTATTAACTATAAGTTACTTTATGTTCACACTTCACATAGGTAAAGAAGTTCCATAGTAAGTACAAACATTTTTTAGTATAATATTCAAATAACAAATAACATTTGTTATTTGAATATTATACTAAAAAATTTTCATCTACAATATTATCTAGATAAAGTTAGATTATCTTTATCTTATCTAGATAAATGTAAAATATATTTATCTTTATCTGTATCTAGATATATTTTTATAAAATTATCTGTATCTTATCTAGATATGAAATTTTCTGTCTCTATTCTCTAACTTACTGCAGAGTAAGTACAACAGTGAACTGTAAAAATTGACAAGGCTAACGTTTTTAGTGTGTGTATAGTAGGTACGGCGAGTAAACAATAATTTTAAAAAAAAAAAAAACCGTTTGAAAACGTTTTGAAAGAAAACGAGTATCTAATCTAACCGCGATCGTTGAAAAATTCTTGTGTGCGGCGACAAACGTAACTTAAATATTAATAATGTGCAAACAGTGCAGAGAGAGACCATCTAGAAACGCGGAATGAATTATTGCGTTCGTAACTATAATAATATATGTTTGTTTCCCAAATAATATAGTTTTTAAAGAATAATAGTGTATTATGTATAATGCGCACAATAGGACCGAAT